>CM065733.1:2691424-2751424 GCA_033310375.1 Conus canariensis
CACATGAATGACAACAAACCCAACCGATAAGGCAACAAAATTGTTATTGTCTTCATCAATTTTTCTTCTGCTTTTTCTTCCACTCCTGACAAACTTGGCCACTTTTTGACAAAATAAATCTAATCCTAAAGGTCTGCTGTTATTTCAGTTCCTTTAATCCCCCGGTAAGTCAAAAAAAAAGTTTTTTTCTGGAATTTTTCTTTTGTTTTTTGTTTTTTGTGTAGCATTTCATCGCAGTATGTAACAGCGTAGTGCTGTCGATGAAACTGTAGCACTAAGCACCTCTGCATTGGGTGATGTCTTTGTCACCTAAGCAGTTCTGACAACACCTTAGGAGAGAGTTAAGTCATGGATTGAAGATAAGTGACGGGGGCCGGAATAGCTCAGTTGGTAGAGCGCCAGACTCTGGTGATCCTGGGGTTGCGGGTTCGCATCTCCACCAGGCCATTTCGGTACAGGAGGATTTTTCCCTCAGAGTTAACATTGGTTCTGACTCCATTCCCCATACAGTCCTTCGAATGAGACTATAAACAGAAGTTCTGTGTGTGAACGCACGCACAACATCTTGCACACACGTAAAATCCCATCACCAACTTTCGGAAGAGAAGGCCAGTTTGGCCGTTGGTATGGATGACATGTTACACATAGCATGTACTTCCCCCAAAGATGGAGTATGGCTGCCTTCATGGCGGGATAAAAAACGGTCATACACACAAAACTCCACTGCCTGTCTATACAGGGAGTGTCCGCAAGAGTATCAACCTGCGTACGCAGAAAGAAAGAAAGAAAAAGAAGACAAGTGACACACAGCTCATTTCTGCACGTGGCCAACACACACACTCTGTGGGTCAACTACAGAACTGACGCAGTGAATGCCCTTTCTCACATCATTCTTGAGGACTTGCTACAATCATGTTCTCCATTGGGGGGTGGGGGGGGGGGGGGGGATCCGAGCTCTGTAACGGCCAGAGAAACTCCAGGAATTTTGTTCTGTCATTTCCTATCCTCTGTCTGAGCTGACCTATGAACGGAGGCGTTACCTTCTTGGAGGTGCTAGCACCCAGCTGGGCGCTGGGTGGCAACACAAAAAGCAGAAAGTGGTTTCAAAGCACCCTGAAGTGCTTTCCTCTGTTTACATTTCCATTCATAAACATTAGTTGACCAACCTAATCAGAACACATACGTCCCCCCCCTACAACTGTTTTGGGACCAAGACGAACACCAATTCAAAAAAGCAATGACCATTTTTTTTTCCCTGCTTTCCTCCACAGTTTCACTCTTCCTTTTCGTTTGACAGTAACCATCACTTCAGTGTTGAGAACTGCTTCCTTCCAGTTGTTCACGATCTACTGAAATGTGTCCTGGTGCTACAGCTGCTTCGCTCTGTTCGTCTCACCAAACACTCACTTCTTCACTTTGAATACCAAAGTCCATGAATTCTCTTGATAGTCTTGTCACTCACTCCTACTGATGTTAAGAGCACAAAATACTGATGAAAGTTGAGAAACTGTCACCGACCTGTCTGGCTTCACAATCTTATAAAGTGCAGTCACACACACACACCTTCTTAGAATACTTTCAGCCTACCACTTGTGGGCTTGTTTTCCACCGTTTTTCTCTCACACTGTCACTTCTCTTACAGTGTACAAAGGCACTTCCAGCTATGTTCACACCTCCTACACCCGAAGCCCTTGATCCATGAAAGATACACTTTTTCCTCTCCCCTGTGACCTGCTGGCATGTGGACGTCATCCCAGATCTAAGTGAACTGACAATAAATAACTAGGTGACAATTTATCAATTCGTTTTCAAACGAATGAATGCCAAAACATGACGTTTGTTGTCTTTGGGCAGCACTGCAAAAGTTGAGATATTTGATCTAACTTAGACAATTGCTTCAACAACAAAAAAGAGCGATGCCACTTTGGGGAATGACTTACGTCCCTTAACCAGCCCAAGCTTGAAAATGAAATGAAGCACAAACAAATAAACCAAAACATCAACACCACCACCACCTTCTGCAAAAACATTGCAGATAATGCCTGAACCATCTGTTACAGACCTGCACACACATGATCCAAACCACAGAAAAAGACTGTCACTGTCACTGATGTTAACAAAGTATATAAACAACTGAACCTGTTGTTGCGGTGACTGCACGTGACAAAACAGATAGGTGTGTGTGAAAGCCGTCAGACAGACAGACAGTCATTCTCATTCTGAGAGACACAGAGAGAAGAGAGAGAGAGAGAGAGAGAGAGAGAAAGAGAGAGGGGCAGTGCCCGGGCATGGGGGTACAGAGAGACAGAGACAGACAGACAGACAGAGAGACAACAGACAGAGAGACAAAGAGAGAGAGAGAACTTCAATGTGGCTACGCCAGAAAGGAGACTGACCTTAAGAGAGAGAGAGACTCAGAGAGAGAGACAGAGAAAAAGAGAGAGAGAGACAGCGAGAGAGACTTAGAGAGAGAGAGAGAGACTCAGAGAGACAGAGAGCATGAAAGAGAGAGTCAGACACACACACACACACACACACACACACACACACAGCGAGAGAGCAAGAGAAAGAAATAGAGGGAGCTGGGACAGCGAGAGTGCGCATGCGACAGAGAGTGGCGCAGGATAATAAAAAGACTGAAACAGACCACGGATGAATCACAGAGACACTGGAAGATGAACAGAGCAAAAGAGACGGATGGAAAAGTACACAGAGATAACAGATATGTCTGCGACAATGAATAACACAGATGGCAGCGATAAAACAAAAATAAAACTCAGACTCAGATAACACACAGAGCGACAGGGTAAACACCAGCATCATTATGATTAGGTAGATTGCTTTTTTCTTTTTCTTTACATCTATGACAATCTGAATAAAGCAAGTAGTTCTCTCAATAACTAGTGACAGCCCATATGAATATATCATACTCTACCTCAAGCACACATGCAACACACACACACACACACAACACACAAATGTATTAATACAAGGACACACACACACACACACACACACCACACACACACACACACACACACACACACGCACACGCACACACACACACACCACACGCACACACACACACACACACTCACACACACACACATTCACACACTCACACACAAACTTGCCTTGGAATTGGTCTAAAGAAACAGACATTCTTGGGAATTTTTTTCAAACTCATCTAAAAAAAAAAAAAAAAACACAACCAACCAACCAACCCAAACAAAACCCAGTAACTCTTTCTAATCAACATTCACACAGGGAATGTACTGTAAATGAAAATGCAAGAAACGCAAATTCGCCTTTTTTTTCCCCTTGTAATCACCACTATGAAAGACACAACAAAAAAAAGATTCCAGGAAAGGAGGGGAAGGGTTAGAAAATGACAGAAGGGGGTAGGAAGACATGTTTAAGCCAAGCACTCTTTGATTAGTTTTGAAACACATTCATCAAGCCTGGCTTACATGCTCGCATGCTTGCTTCCTTGCTTGCTCTCTTTACACTCTCCTTTAAATCTCTGCATAAGACTGTATTCATCTTTGTTAGAATTATGAGGGGGGTGGGGGGGAGTGTGGGGGATGGGGGTGGGGGGGTGGGGGATCCGGGAGTATTCTTCTATAAAACTCTCCAAGGAGCTGAAAGGTAGAGCACAACATGCTATTGACTTCTCACCTCTTAATTGTAAGGTGAGGCGACTGCAGGAGGAACAAATTCTAAAAAAAGTATTTAAATGACTCCGCCAAACAGCACTAACAAACAAATCACAACACCAAACTGCGCTGAATTTGATGAAGTTAAGTGACTGCTTGTTCATTTTCGATGTCCTGAGTGTGCGTTCATCTTGCCGAACGTGTCACCGTTTTGTCTTTGTGATTCATTTGTCCTGATTGTTCAGCAGAGTGATTTAAAACACTTTTTTTTTTTTAATTTCTCACCGCTTGTTCAGCCAGCAAAAACGGCACTCTCCCATTGTTCTCTTCACTGGCTGCTTCCACCTCTTTGTCTTCGGTCAGTCCTGACAGAGCATCATCACCTTCTGCACTTCCTTCCAGGACGTCTCTTCTGTACTTCGCCATGGTGCCCCACTGGCCCAGTCCACACAGGATTTAGCACACAGTTTCAGCACAGACCACTTTCGCTTATGATTGCAAATGACGACGACAATCGGTGGATCAAACTGCCAGACACTGAAACTGCCTTATGTCTAGGATTTCCTCTCTTCTCTGTGCATGTGTGTGTGTGTATGCGTTTGGTGCGAGTTTGTGAGTGGTGTGTACATGTTACATTAGTGTGCAAAAATGCCTTTTCTCCTGTGTGTATGCGTTTGGTGTTAGTTTGTGAGTGGTGTGACTTGTGTGCAAAAATGCCTTTTCTCCCAATCTTTTGCAAACTCATTTCCCAGTACCAAGTAGTACTTGTACTGCACTTTTTCTGGAAATTTTGAAGTGCAAATGATTTTTTTCATGTTACTGAGTCATGCAAAATTTTCCTGAAATGCTGAAAACACCTCAGATCATTCATTCATAGAATTACTAGACCCGTTACTTATCAACAGAGTTTCAAATTTCACTCAAAAACTCTTTCTGAGGTTCTGTTTGGTTTCATTTAAGACTGCTATTCCTCGCTCGATTTTTTTTTTTTTCCATTTTAACAGCCTGTAAATCATGATTATTACTAATGTTCCACTTTTGCTAGATTTTTTTTTGCCATCTTAACAATCTGCAAATCATGATTATAACTAATTTTCCATCTTAACAATCTGCAAATCATGATAACTAATTTTTCATCTTAACAATCTGCAAATCATGATTATAACTAATTTTCCACTTTTTTTTTTTCTGTTTCCCTTTTGTGTGACTTTGTGTTCACAAGAATTGCTAGCCTATTAATGTTGTACAAACATGCAAGCAATCGGTACACAGACTGTTTCTTGACAACACAGTCAACCCACATTAAGACTGAAGAATGGAATGAATGAACTGCCGGCAAAAGCACACAGCAGCACTCAGCATCTCCCTGGTGAACGGTCACCCACAAAATGAGTCATCACAGACGGCAGAATCTTCAGGGTATCAGGTATTGTGCATGCCCTTGCCTGGCTACGTGCACAGCCTGATCCGCTGTACTGATGAACTCTGCTATATTTATCTCCCTTGGTCATGGCCTCTTGGCCCACCACCTTCCCTTTCTGTCTCCTCCTCCATTCCTTCCTCCACCTCTGCACCCCTGTTCCCCCTCCCGACATCCTGAAATGAGCATTTGTGTATATGTACATGTGTGCATTAGGAGAAGATCGTAACACTGCTCGCTGCGAATGGCAACCGACATTATTAAAGTACCTTGTTTAGATTATGTCAGCAAACACAAAAATATGTGTGCATGCATGTGCACACTAACCCAAACACACTGCCAACACACACAACACACACACACACACACACCACCACTTCACAAGCATACCTAATAAGCATCACACATTCCATGCACACACACACACACACACACACACACACACACACACACACACACACACACATGTGAACAAAAATTACAGTGAAATGGAGAGTGGAAGAGGGAGTGCCAAAATACCACACAGAGACAGAGACAGAGAGAGAGAGAGAGAGAGAGACAGAGAGAAGAGGGGAGGAGGCGTGAGGGGGAGAGAGGAGAAAGAGGGTGAGAGAGAGGGAATATAAAAGAGAAGAAACACTGACAGGGATATAGAGACAGACAAGACAAAAGGAGACAAGAACGAAGAATAAAATCAGACAAAATCTCAACAACACATGACACTCACGGATCAGATCTTAATGGTTGATGTTCCACTGTAGCCAGAATTAGTAACAAATAACCTTTTTCAACCTCATCAGCTTTCTGTGAAGGTCATACACTGCGGGATGCATTTTAAAGTCACAGAGGACAATAAAAGATCTGAGTACGCCACGCTCCTTTCTTTCTTTAGGCTTGAAACAAAAAAGGCATCGGTAACAAAACCACACCTGTGCACTAGATATACTACTATATTGTTCAACAGAATATTTTTATATATATATATATATATTGTGTGTGTGTGTGCGTGCGTGCATGCGTGCGTGCGTGTGTGTGTGTGTGTGTAGGTATGGTTTTGTTAATGGATGCCTATAGATAGATAGACGGACAGACAGACAGATAGATAGACAGATACTTAGGTAGAGATATAAAGATGCATATATATACATATATATATACATACACATATATATGGGAGGTGGGTGGGTAGGGGGACAAGATGCTCCCTGGCCATCTGTCCTATATAGTCTCATACTACAAGGCAGGAGCATAATCAAACCCAGTCCTTTGCCTTCAGGGATGTGAGAGGAGTCGAGGGGAGAAAACCATACAAGGGGAAAGAAAACCATACTCCAGCTGGGGCTTAGCAGTTCATGATGGTTCACAGTTCCTGCAGATGAAAACATACACAGCAGCTGGACTGGTCAAACCTGGCCAACCAAAATGTAGTTTACAAGAATCAGCCAATGGAATGCACTGCTCATTAACTGATATCCCTTCACCGTGGTCACTGCTGATGTCGGTGCAAAGCTAAATCATTTGTTTGGTTGAGTACTTGTCTTTTGATTAAATTAAAAAAAAAAAAAAAAAAAGGTGCGACTGATGCTTTCAGTATAGTTTGGACATCCCAGCACATTGTCCATCCCAGTCTTTGTTGCTCTGCCTCTGGGACATTCATCCTCCACTGTCTGATGGTCTTGGGCAGGGAGTCATGATGAGATACATGTCAACCCTCCACTGTTATCCTGTTGGATGGCTTGGGCAGGGAGTTATGGGGCGATACATGTCAACCCTCCACTGTTATTCTGCTGGATGGTCTTGGACAGGGAGTCATGTGAGATACATGTCAATCCTCCACTGTCCGATGGTCTTGGACAGGGAGTCATGGTGAGATACATGTCAACCTTACACTGTTATCCTGTCAGATGGTCTTGGACAGGGAGTCATGCTGAGATACCTGTCCACAATCAACTTTATCCTGCTGGACAGTCCTTGGATAACTAGTCATGGTGAGATACATGTCAACCCTCCACCTATCCCTGTCTGATGGTCTTGGGCAGAGAGTTATGGTGAGATACATGTCAACCCTCCACCTATCCCGTCTGATGATGTTGGGCAGAGAGTTATGGTGAGATACATGTCAACCCTCCACCTATCCCGTCTGATGGTCTTGGGCAGAGAGTTATGGTGAGATACATGTCAACCCTCCACCTATCCCGTCTGATGGTCTTGGGTAGAGAATTATGGTGAGACACATGTCAACCCTCCACCTATCCCGTCTGATGGTCTTGGGCAGAGAGTTATGGTGAGATACATGTCAGCCTTCCACCTATCCCGTCTGATGGTCTTGGGCAGAGAGTTATGGTGAGACACATGTCAACCCTCCACCTATCCCGTCTGATGGTCTTGGGCAGAGAGTTAGGTGAGATACATGTCAACCCTCCACCTATCCTGTCTGATGGTCTTGGGCAGAGAGTTATGGTGAGATACATGTCCATATCCCTCTATGGTGGACAGCCACCTGGCACCGAAGGTCTTGGACATGTAGCCATTTTGAAATACATACCCACCCTCCATTATATCCTGTAGGATGGTCTTGAACAGGGAGCCAAAGTAAGATACACGTCCATGTTCTTCTAAACCAGTGTTATGATCTTGGACAGGGAGTCATGTGGAGACACAGATCCTTTGTACCCTGTGGACCCTATAGGACTTGAAGAAATCCACCTGGAGCACTTGCCCTAAAAACACCTGCATCTATTGTCAGTTTTCACTGTTAAATCCACAGAGTACGGGGGATGCCAACAATGACTATAGCTCTTTTACCTTATGGTGTAAGTATTTTCTACCCTTCGGTGGCTACTTTGGGATGCAAGTGGATTTTGTTTTTGTGCCATTTCCGTGAGAATACCACAGAATGATAAGTGGTATGTCTCCATTTAACACCAAGGGAGGACCCATACCATCAGCCGGGTTCATCGAAGGAGTCCAACAGACAACAGCCAGCTCCAGACAGGTGATGTAAACAGTTCTGTTTTCTAGACAGACTTCCATGGTAACCTTTTGCTGCGAGCAAAACATTTAAATCTTATATTTACATTTTATAGACCTCTTTTTCATTCCCATTTTGATTCTACCTCATCCCCTTCACCCCTCCACCAACCCCAAACTTTTTTTTAACAAATCTTTGCCCCACATTGCTTAAATGAGAGAAGAACTGTTAGCCTTCCCTAGAATTCCCTCACCACTGATCTGTTCAGCATGAAATGAATATTTGTAACTATATGCTTATCTTTGCCCCCACCTGCCAACCTTTCTTGACAAAGACCCTCCCCTCCCATGCGATGTCCAGAACGTACAAATACAAGTTGCACTGAAAGAATGGGAGACTGGCATTCCCACGGGGGCAATGACATTGCGAAATCTCCAGCTGTAGTCTACACTTCAAGTTCAACACTGCAAGTTCATTCACAGCAAGTGTGCATAACCGCCCATTACCCCAGCATTACTCTTTAAGAATCAAGGACATTCATGAAGGCAGGAAACCTCTTACCTCATCTGCATGCCCCCTATTGCTGCGGATTCAATGCTATTCAATGAATGGATTCACCTGGTAGGAATGTTGACTGTCGTTTGCTAAGTAGTGCGGTGTCTATGAGACCTTTCAGTTCAGATAATTCATTTATCATTCAGCTGTAAATCCTGTGCAGAGAGAGAGGGCAGGGAGGTGGGGAGGGGGGGCATATAACGAGCGGAAAGTTACAGGAAAAATCTGGTTACTGTTTGCATCCCGCTATGGTCCAACTGTATTTGCGTCATATGTTTGCCCCTCAACAGTCCTTACACCTTAGCTGGGACACTGTGCAAACCCAACTACATGAGAGTGAAACAGAAAATATCTGAAGGAGGGCAAATGTTTGAAAACGAGAAGTGTGTGTGGGTGTGTAAATGCGTAGGTGAATGCGTGTGTGTGTGTGTGTGTGTGTGTGTGTGTGTGTGTGTGTGTGTGTGTGTGTGTGTGTGTGTGTGCGTCTGCATGTGCTCATGTGTGCATATGTATTCATGTACATGTGTACATATGTGCTTCACAGACTGCTTGCACACATGCATCAGAGACAGAAAGAAACAGAGAGGGAGGTGGGAAAGGAAGACACAGAGGGAAAGGGGAAGAGAGAGGGAATGAGAATGGAAGAAGCAGGGCGCTGCCTCCCATCAGCTTGAGCACATATCACAAGGATGCCAAACAGATATCTAGTGCATTCATTGGGGGACATACATACACAATGGAACTGCCAAATACATGATTATCTAAGTGCTATTTTCATTGGAGCGACATACATACACAATGGAACTGCCAAATACATGATTATCTAAGTACTATTTTCATTGGAGCGACATACATACACAATGGAACTGCCAAATACATGATTATCTAAGTGCTATTTTCATTGGAGCGAATAACAATGGAACTGCAAATACATGATACAAGTACTATTATGAGGAATACATACGCAATGGAACTGCCAAATACATGATTATCTAAGTACTATTTTCATGGAGCGACATACAACACAAGAAGCAAAATACATATTATCTAAGTGCAAGTTTTCTCAAGTAACCAGAAAGAAAAAATCATCCATACTGCAAGTATTTCTCAATAAGCTCAATCCAGATACAGAATCAAGAATGCACTGCTTGAGAAAAAATATATGAACATTCTGTTTCTGAAAGGTTCCTACATAAGATGTTCTTTTCAGGCACTTGCTGACTTCCACTCAATTCCACATCCATACTGATTTTGCACATTACATAATCATGTTTTATATCATTATGCGTACCACCAGCCATCTATGACCACTATCATACATCTCTCCACAGAACCTTTATTTCCTGCAAGCCACCCAATGCTAAGTTTCAAAACACACAGCTCATTTCATATGCTCTGTTCTCTGCACCCCCCCCCCCCCCCTCTCTCTCTCTCTCTCTGATGAAACACTTGACAACTCCACCTGATCCAGGTCCCAAACCCCATTTTTGTACACACTGTACAAACCCCAAACAACAGAACAGATTCCATATCTATGCCCCCCCCCCCCCCCCCCCCCCCCAATCTTCCTTCTCGCCTTGATGTAGCCAAAGTATCGCACGGAAAAGAAACTGCGTCACTCCATGCGCGCCTTGCCAGTCTCTCCCCACCCTTTTTCCCTACGACTCCCCCCCCCCCCCCCCTCCCCCTTCACCCCTACTGTAGCAGTGTGACACAGCGAAATATTTGTCTCGCATCACAACTGCGTTGCCTGTCGCTCACACAAAGACACAGGACCTGCTTCTCGCTCACCCCCCCTCCCCACATGTCCACCCCCCCCCCCCCCCTTCCCCTGCACCTGTCTGTCGCGCTCCAATGACGACATTGTGATGACCCACGCTGGTCTCATTAGCATTTGTTCTAAAAACGTGTGCATAAATTATCGGTCGATTGATCTTAGCGCCACGGCACCATTGAAATTCAAACGTTTTCCAAGGTGAATGATGGTTGGGATAGATTCCCCTGTTTGTGATTGGATCCCCAATCAAAGAAGGCCAAAAGACAGACAAGTCTCCTCCCTCTCATTGCCCTTAGTGACAGCCTGCTGCCAGGGAAAAATCTAGAATACCCAATTTAGCAGTTAAAATATGGACACTGAGCCTTTCCCACTCACTTTTCCCAAAGACCAGCTGTGAATCAGAACTAAGTAACAAGACAGACGCCAGAGGTAAATCAAGAGAGAGGGCATGGTAATCTCCCTCTCATCTGAAAAACCCAGTCTGAAGTTACCGATTCATCCCGGGAAATGTGAGGTGAAACTATATTTTACATTTCGAATCTATTCATTGATCATATGCATGCCATGGGGTTCAACAGTGTAACTTGGTGACAATACTTGGTGACATTTATCAAAACAATGAATGGTCATACTGTGTAGTAGTTTGCTTGCCACTATGTGGTAAAAGCTATCACCATGTGGTTATGGTTCTTTGCTAACAATCTGACCACTATTCTTTGAGTTCAAGCTGACTTTTGCCAGTATGCAATTCTATCCGTTAACCCAATGCCTACCGGATCGACCGCGATCGACAGCTAGATTTCCTCTATCCAAATACCAGATCGGCCGAGATCGACAGCTGAATACTAGGTGAACGACTTTCGCTTTCACCATCGCATATCCCAGAATGCAATTGCGACAGAAGAGTGTTCTGGTATGGAAGTTTCTGAACGCCATTTTGTTTTTTGTTGCATGAGTTTTAGTGGAGTAACTAGTTTCGCTGCTGTGAATTTTCAAAGTTCGGCTTTTTTTCGCAAAGATTTTCTGGGAAAATGGCAGATCAAGTAACTATGCAACTTGCAGAATTCATTTTCTGATGTGATAGTGATGAAGAGAGCATATTTGCGGGCTACACTCTTGAAGAAGATTTGAAGCGAGACGATTCGTACGTCGATCTTGACCTAGTTATAAATAAAGCTGGACTGGTGACTGATTTTGAGGCCCAAATCGATAACGATTCAGGCGATGATAATGACGACGTCGAATAGCCCATTGCTGCTGGGCCCAGCCCTCTAAAAAAAGAAAATTCGAAAAACAAAACTTGCTAGAGATTCTTTCATTGTTGACTAGAGTGGCTAGCTACAAGAAGTGAAGCCCCCCAAAAGTTTCCCTTGTTTTAATAGCCAGGAAACCGGGTCAGTCAGTGGGCGTGTCCCATGATTTGCCTGTCGGGGCGTCACCTTTAGCCTTTTGATTTCAGAAGAATTTTGGCAGATTTTTAATGAGAAACTAATTCATTTGCTGCACAAAAGCAAGCAGAAAAGGATGAACATAAACTCTGGCCTAAAATAAAAACTGCCTGTTTATCAAAAAGCAAGAGGAGGCGGACAAGAGGTACATCATCACCACAGTGTGTATGTGTGTCGGGGGGAGGGGGGTGATTGCTCAGTGCACTTGTGCAAAAGCACATTTTTGCTGAATTCCATCACAATCTGAAGTCCAGTATTCAGTAATCTGTTCTTGTTATTTTTTTCCCTCAGTAGTTAGAAGACAAATCTTCTTGTATGTGATGCCTTCAGTTTAACAAAATTGTTGAAGTTTGGGTTGTTTTTTTTCCTTCACAACAAAAGTTGATTATTTAGCGTGCAGACCATACAGAAGGACTTTATTTTGTTCCTGAAGGTTTCAGTACTTTGTTTAGACTTGGAAAATCACTCTGTGCTCCTAATCCATGACATTCTGTGGGTACAGTGAATTTAAGGAAAATTGTTTTATCACCGAGAACACTGAAGTAGAGTTAGCCTGTTTTTTTTTCCCCCTCGTGTACCAGTTCACTATATATGGAAAAAAATGGCTGTTTTGGATGGAGTGATGTCTTTGAATTTTTTTCATTACTTTTATAGAATAGCTAAGTTAAAAACAAATTTTTTATTGAGGTTTTTCATGGCAAGTGTGTATGTGTTGCAGAGTTACCTCTCTTGGCATGGTATTCACATTGTCATCTAGCACAAAGTCATGCGGTGGGCAGAGGGTTAAGATGATAACTGAATGATAAACTTAGATCAGAAAAACAGTATGCCTGTACTAGGTGAAAACTGCTAAGCTGATTTATAAATACTGATGATTGTTGGAATGATTTGTAGTGTATGACTTTAAGTCTACACCACATGTGTACTTGGGCTAAGTGTATTCCAAGTTAATGTGATTTAATTCATAAGAAACATTGAAGAGTTATTTGACTGAAACTGTTAGCATTGCATTATTGTCTCCTACCCTTTTGTAAGCTTAACCCAGCCTTTAAACAAAAGTGGAGATTGATAGTTATAGTAGAAACTCTACAATAGAGTAAACAGTTGCTGGCTGAGTTCTCAAACCTCTTCTGAAAGATAAGAGGGTAAATGTGTGAACTCGACAAGCCAGCCACTCACCTACTTAACTACAGACCAGGTTCTCTTTATCGCAGAACTGGGACCGTGGTTATGCTACCAACTGTGGCTAAACCATACACCGTGGCTACGCCAGAAACCGGGGTTATGCCAGACACCGTGGCTACACCTTAAACTGGGGCTATGCTACAACCACTGAGCAAAACTGGTTGTGAAGACACACCACAGCCCAGCCATACAGCAACACACTATACAGCAGGATCAGTCACCAGCCACCAGAGAGATCAACTATCCTCTCTGACCAAAGCTGAGTTATTATAATCCAAGGACACTTCACTCAATTAAGATCAGTTCATTCAGAACTTACCCTCATTATGATGAAACAGTGAGAACATGTCTATGGTTACCACTTTGGCTACTGCACTGGGTGTACGCAAGCGAAGTGGATGTGTATAAGAATATACATTCAGAGTAACATTGACATGCCCACTGTATTCCAACTTAAGCTACTGCACTGAGTGTAAGGAAGTAAAGTAGGAGTGAGGAAGGGCACTTAATTTTTGTGTGGTTCAATGAGAACTAAAACTCAGCCTATAGAACAGACATATATATACTTACCCAAGTGTAAGCAAGTAAAGTTGACATGTGAAATTGCACTTAACTTGTGTCAGTTCTCTGTTGTTCAATCTGAGTTGAATGTTTGAACTTCTTTCTTTAATTCTGTCTCTCGGAGCTACAAGTACTTTTAAGAGTACAGACCTAAGGAAACTTATCTCAGAGCCACTATTGAGTACTTTAACAGTGCCCGGAATAAATATAAATTTCTTTTGATGACTAGTACCGTAAAGTTGCTCCTTCCACCACTAGTAAGAGAGAGGGTGGAGGTGAAATGTTAATATAATTCTCATAGAGAAATTATTCCAATTCCCTCCCCTAGAGGACCCACCTACGACTCCCAGCTCTCGTCACATCACTCTCTCTCTCTCGCTCTCAATTTTGCTTATTGACCCTCCACTGCAGAGTATTAACCTTTGTGATCATTGCTTTATTCTTGTTGCTGATCTTAACAATGTGAAAATGCGTAGTGGGAACACATACTAACACAGGTGAGGACAGGGAAAAAGGGTAACGGAAACAGGAAATGTTCAGAGAGTTCTCATCCTTTTCTTGTGTGTGTGTTAGAGATGCGCATGTATTTATCAGTGAATAGGCATGCATTGCATATATGTGTGTGTGTGAGTGACTGTGTGTGTGTGTGTGTGTGTGTGTGTGTGTGTTAGAGATGTGCATGTATATATCAGTGAATATACATGCATTGTGTGTGTGTGTGTGTGTGTGTGTGTGTGTGTGTGTGTGTGTGTGTGTGTGTGTGTGTGTGTGTGTTCAGTTCAGTGGTTTATTTAATGTCTTTTCATCGCCAGATGATATTAGACACTTGTTAAAAAATTAAAAATAAAAAAACCTTCACACTCAACTTATCTAGTACTTGCAAAAACATATTTGATACGTGCATATTTACATAAGTGATTGCCCAAGTGGTACACAAAGTTGTGATCTTTACAAAAATTTTGCAACCTGTGACTGCGAAATAACCATGGCAAGTTCAGCAACACCTGAACCATATAAGACAGTATTGACATTATCAAAGTTATTCATCTCAATACCTTTCTCCTAATAGAGCGAGGTCAAACTAAGCATTCAAGCAAAAGATGACGCACAGAAATGTTTTCTCTGCAGACACAAGTATCACCATGAGAATATTTAGTGTTCCAAGTATTCAGCCTTAATTCATGAATTGACCTAACAATGTGCCTTGGGCAAAATGCTAAAGTAGTCATGTTTTGACTGAAATTTGCTTATGTATATACTTTTCCATAATTTGGATTAATTCACAAGGGGACAAATCTAAGGGAGTTTGTTTTGTTTTTTTTAATTTTCAGCATTTCTTTTTGCTCCTTCTTTTGCAAGACTGTCTGCTATTTCATTCCACTTTATACCACAGTGAAATGGGGCCCAACAAAAATCAATTCTTATACCTAGAGTTATGAAACAACACAGTAAATGTTTTATTTCAAAAAGCAAATCTTTTCTAGCTTTGCAGTCCCGATGCTCTAGTTACTGATAAACAGATTTGGAATCAACACACAGTAAGATTTTATATAAAGCAATTGGTGTCTCATGTATGTACATCAATGCCTTCAGTATTGCATATAATTCTGAGGTAATAAATTAAAAACCCCTTTCCTAAATGATATGATTTCCTGACATTTAAAGTTGGTTTTATAAAGCCAGAACCACTGCCAGAGGATTCCATTACTGACCCATCTGTAAACACTTTTACATGATTTGGATAGCTGTTTTCTACATGTTCACGAACTTCAGTTGTTAAAATATTTACATTATCACTTTTCTTTAACATAGTGTATTTGTAATCAAAAGAAGCATTTAGATGCTCCCAATGAGGCAGTGGAGGTACCGCAGGTAATTCTGGTATAGCAGTGATATCAATATTACAGTGTGACATGAAGTCAGATGTGTAGTCTCTAACTGGTTGGATATATGATATGTTTTTAGAACTCTTAGGAAAATCTTTACTGGAATCCATCAGTATTTCTTCAGTAACTGAATTATCAACAGAAAGACTTGTGACAATACACTTGGACACATCCAATATTCACTTCTCATTAAATGGTAATATATTTGTTTCTTTATAACATTTATAAGTGTTTGTATGAACTGGAACTCCCAGAGCTAATTTCATGGCCTTACTATCCAAGCTTTGCAATCTCTTTAAAAGAGAATTAGAGTGTGTGTGTGTGTGTGTGTGTGTGTGTCTGTGTGTGTGTGTGTGTCTGTGTGTGTCTGTGTCTGTTGTGTGTGCATGTGCATATGAATAGATCCAAACCTATCAGTGTGTGTCTGCTATTTTTGAAAGCCACACGCTCACTTCCATGTTACCAACACCCAGCCCCACTTGTTGTTTGCAGTCGTTGCCTAAGTCTTTGCTGTGGCAGACCCTTTATCTCACATCTCTGAGTGAGACATGGTCCCATCCCTCACAAGTTTTGCAATCAGCCTTGAAGATAAGTTGCACCTAAACAAGCAAAAAACATGGTAGTGACTGTGAAAATTGATCACAGATTTATCCCCCTTTCTGAAGCTTTGTCGTCAGCTACCTGTGATCAACAGATTTGCAACAAATTGTTTCAAAGAAGACATAGTTGCAAAGTGAGAAGACTGCAGGCGGAAATCTAAACAAATCTTATATAAATATTAGCGAACCGCCAAAAAAAACGTGGACAAACGAATCATAAGATTCGATTCATTTGTCCACGTTTTTTTTTATGATTCGCTAACATTTATTCAACATTTGTTTCAAAGAAGAAAAAACAAATCAGCCAGTTTTCCTTTCTAAGCAGACACGCGTGCACACACACACACACACACACACACAGAAAAAAAAAACTATAATAATTCATAACACGATAACTGTGATATTCAAATCTTTACCTCTGATAAAAAAAAATTGGTGACGCTTGATGCTCTTAATTTTTTGGAATAAAATTTTTTAAACAGAAAAAAATCTTCAAAAATACTTCAATGCAAGCAATATTTTTTTAAAAGCCACATTAGTAAATCGCACAGCAGAATGGGCAACAAGCGCCCAGATAAGCAGTTAAATTTTGTTACCTAGACGCAAGACTACAGCATAATACCTAGCAAGTGATAAATTTAATCACTACAAAAAAAGAGTCATAATCTTTCAAGTTAAGGTAGATAAACCGGCCCAAGTGCAGGACAAAAAAAAAAACGTAAAGAAAGGGAGGAGGGGAAAAAAAGACAAGAGTGACAATATGACTGGGACAGAATTCTCAAATTACATGAGTACAATTCTTAACCTGAACCCCTTCCCCCAACCCTCTCATCGCCATACGATCCACAATGACAAAAAAAAAAAAAAACAAAGGATAAAAACTTTCCCAGAACCATGTCAAATGGACCACAAATACCGAAAACCAGTAAAAGATATCAAGTAAAGAGAAAGCTTTTAAAACAGGCAGAGTCAACAAGAGTAACAAAGAAGACACAAATCTCAAGCGCAGAATTTCAAGGATGGGGGATACCATACACACTGAAAGACTCCTCATAACTTCTGAACAGAAAGTGATGGCACACCAGCTGCCATGGGTCAGTGGTTAGCATAGCGGAGTCTGGGCTGGAAGGTCATGGGTTCGATTCCCATCGGAAATATTCATTTGTGGGATTTTTCTGCTCCAACCCACTCCTACCCGAACTGAGTTTGCTATGGGCTCAGCGGGAAGACTGTCACCATGACGTTGAGTTCCGTCCATCTCCTGGGAGCTTATCTAAAAGTCTTGTTCAAATTCCTTGACCAACATCCTGATGTCTGTATCTCTCGGGCCCAGCTGACGCTAAGATATATCATGGCGTAAGTATAGAGTACAGCCCTGTCATACAGTTATAAAGTATAGACTATAGCCCTGTCATACAGTTATAAAGTATAGAGTACAGCCCTGTCATAGAATTAAAGTATAGAGTACAGCCCTGTTGTACAGTTATAAGCCCTGTCATACAGTTATAAAGTATAGAGTACAGCCCTGTCATACAGTTATAGAGTACAGCCCTGTCATACAGTTAAAGAGCACTGCCCTGTTATACAGTTAAAGTAAGTATAGAGTACAGCCCTGTCATACAGTTATAAAGTATAGAGTACAGCCCTGTCATACAGTTATAAAGTATAGAGTACAGCCCTGTCATACAGTTATAAAGTACAGAGTACTGCCCTGTCATACAGTTGAAGTAAGTATTGAGTACAGCCCTGTCATACAGTTATAAAGTATAGAGTACAGCCCTGTCATAGTTATAAAGTATAGAGTACAGCCCTGTCATACAGTTATAAAGTATAGAGTACAGCCCTGTCATACAGTTATAAAGTATAGAGTACAGCCCTGTCATACAGTTTCAGACCTGAACAGAACTCAGTAGTATCATCTTCATCATCCTCATTCTCGTCAGCTAGCATTAAAAAGATATGTCTCAGATTCTGTGGCCTTTCAAGTACTGCTTTCATGGTGACCTTTCCACGCCTCTCCTCTTTGTGAAGTTCGAGGTCGCAGGTATCAACAAGTTTATGGGGTCTGTCGCTGGACGGACATGGTCGCGCCCTCCAGAGGGACAGCTAATTCATGACAGCTCCGTGAGTAAGCAATCACTGTTATCAGAAGGGGGTGTCAAAGGTGGTATCCTGCATGTTTATTACATCAGAACAGGCAGCAATAAACTAACCGACCTGACTCAGAGGCAGTGCAATCCCTCCTCTAGTGGGGTTGCCTTATGATGACTTAACACTGACCGCTTCCTGTGGATGACCCATGCTGAGGCTGTGGACAGGACCACCAAGGCGGTGGCTATGGACAGGACCACCGAGGCGGTGGCTGTGGATAGGACCACCAAGGCGGTGGCTGTGGGCAGGAAGCAGGTGTGAGTGACGTGGGTGCACTGCCACTGTACTGGCACAGAGGGTGAGCCAGAAAAAGAAAATGATAATATGTGCATCACTATGTTGTCTCTCTGCCTGCCTAGCTGTCTGCGTCTTCACATTGACCTTGTCCACACATCCGCATAAGCTCTGTTCGGTCACATAAACACTGGAGTCTGATGGTTCTTCGACGACAGCTGTACTTCAAAACAGCGTTTAAAATCAGATCATTTGTAAAGCCCTCTGAGTGACAAAAAGAGAAAGCACTACAAAAAAATACCCTATTATCATCAAAAACACCTTATCATAACACTCATTACAATAGTTATCATTATACGGCCAGATCAAAGCAGATTCAGAACAAAAACTATTCATATGTAGTCATTCAAAAAAAAAGAAGAGAGAGAGAAGTAACCGGAGGGCACAAAAAGAGAACCACCAGATTTTTCTTTAATTCATTCATGAGCACATTCCAAGCTGACATTTTATGTGTGGATGGATAAGTAGATGTGTCCTATTCTTGTGTGTGTGTGTGTGTGTGTGTGTGTGTGTGTGTGTGTCTGTGTGTGTCTGTGTGTGTGCGCGCGCGTGTGTGTGTGCACGCATGCATGCATGTCAACATGTATGCAAGTGTTTGTGTATTCATGTGTTCATGTGTACTGATGTGTGTGTGTGTGTGTGTGTGTGTGTGTGTGTGTGTGTGTGTGTGTTGGCATATGTATGTGTGTGTGTGTGTGTACTGGTGTCTTACACTTTGTAGTTTACATGCAAATGCATGATCAACTTTGATGGGATCCATGCATATTTTTAGTTCTATGGATATATTCACACACTCTGCGGACTTACAAGATTGTCAAAGCTGTGAACTTTGAAATCATGCAAACTCAATGCTGGTGGGTGGGTTGAAAAAAAAATTGATAACTTGAAAACCAGCGTTGTTGTGTGAGGCAGTGATGTTACTACCAATGCTCTATGTTGACAATGAAAACTAATGGTACTGAAAATAACACAAATGTCACCACCTCAGACAGCCTTCCTCTTTTAGTGACATTTGCATGCCGTTTTGATTCTTCTTGTTTTCCACAATCAACTTAAGAGCACTGATGATAGCACCACTTTCTCAACAACAAAAAAACAAGGACACTAATTTTGAAAACAGTGAGTTTCTTTGATCTCACGCATCAAGACTTTTAGTTGTATGACGTCCAAGCTCACAACTTTGACAACCATACCTGGCCCCCAAATACTGTGACACTGCCCCCTTACGCCCACTGGTGTCTATGCGTGCATGTTCATGTGCATAGCCTGTATCTCTTTGTATCCTGCTTTTTTCAGTCACTGTACTGGCAGTACCAGTGTGGAGTGCAAACACCATGTTCTAGCAGCTACCTGCGGTGTGAGAAGTGTTCTGTTCCGCCTTGCCGCACCTGTTGTTGGCTGGGCAGTATATCAGGTTTTTTCCCTGTGCATTATTGCATCATTCTGTGTCCTTCCTTTCCTGTCCTGGTGTCCTTGTTTAACAGGGACTGCAGCACTCTCCTGACGTCTTCTTTCTCCCTCTCTGACTGACGCTGTCTCACAATTGCACAGGCACATGAAGTTTTCAGTGCATCTCTCTACTGATCACACACGTATACATGCATGTGCGCATGCACAAACACACACTTGCACACACACACACATACACATGCATGTGCACACGTGTTCTCTCTCTCTCTCACTCACACACACAAACACACACACACACACAAATGCACACACGCATGCACGCACGCACGCACACACACACACACACACACAATACACACACACATACATACACACACACACACACACACACAACTACTGATTCACCAAGGCCTGTTTACTGTCAGATTAACTAACTTAGGTTGTCCTGACACTCAACTAAAATGAAAATGAACTGATAACAAATATCTTTCCTCTCTCTCTCTCTCACACACACACACACACACACACACACACAAACACACACATGATAATAAAACCTATCAAATAATAATTCACTGGCTGACATTAGGGAATGCATCAACTGCCTATCATTTTGTTTCACTCGTTGTCTCTGTCTGGTCTTCCTTATTTCTCTCTCGTTTTGTTTCATTCCTTCGTCTCTCTGACAACTCTCTCTCTCTCTCTCTCTCTCTCCCTCCCTCTCTCTCTCTCTCCCTCTCTCTCTCAAAATGGACATTCAGGAATCTAAGACTTTCCCAAGACGTGCAGGTTATACACACAGGCCAGCAAAACTTCCTTATCATCCACTGTATTCAGATGCACAATATAACTGTAGGTCTTCCTCTATCACGACCATCTCCTGCAGTTCTCACCGCCCCTGTCAACAGGTCTAGCTCTGATGACCTTTTCCCTCTTTCGCCTACTCGCCCCGAAACCAACGACTTTGTTTTAAGCCAACAGTGTTTCAGATCCATCTCAGATTGAGGTGCATTCATACCCTTCTGCAGAACATCAGGTGGTCATTTTTACCTTCCACAAAAACGTCCACCGGAACAGATTGAACATAATTATAATTATTTCCAGAGCTGCCAGTGGACTGCATGATCAAGCTTGAAAATTGTTTTACAAAATGTTCCAGGCCTGAAAGCCACACAGGTGGGGAGGAAAGGAGAGGGTGGGGGAGGGTGGGCGTGTGGGAGTGAAGGTTGCTGTTATCTTCTGAATATTTGTAAGAAAACCGAGGAGTGATGGGGCAAGGTTGCTTCTGTCTTTCACTTGTTTGTCAAAGGAACAAACATGAGGAGAAAAGGCTGTTTTCATTTTCCAAATGACTTAACAAGCACAAGGAAAGGCCAAACGTTTCACCAAGCGGGGCTTGCACTTATTAATGCCACAGTGACCAGCGCTTTCATGGTGTGTGGCAAAAGATAATGGCAGTCCCAGTCTGACGGAGCTGCTGAAATAAACCGCACACCACACAGCTGATTACCAGTGCACAATGAGATCTCTGGAGAATGAGTTCACTCCCTTTCCATGATTTTTCTCTGCGCATTTTTTTTTCCTTTTTCTTTAGCTTTAAAAGGTCTACGCAGGAGTCTACATGATCTAAAACACTTGGCCAACCACGGCACAGCGGAACCTCTATTAACGATCCCTCTGCAAGAATCCCAACTTACAATGATCAAAATTCTGAGAACATTGCTCTCACGCTATGACTCTGCTTTTTATACCTCTCCACAACGAGCTCTACCTACCTACTGATCTACACATCATCTAATGACTTTCCTGCGGTTCTTGCAAATTTGATGGGGGAAAATATTGCAAGCACCAGTCTCTAACAACCCCACTTGAAAACGCTATTCCAACTAACAAATAACTTCAGCCTTTTTTGTTTGTTTGTTTTGTTTTTGAACAATAACAAGAACTTGTATGCAACATGGCATTAAAGGTCTCCCTCTGGATGTCATTTAGCCTACCAGCAGTCAGCTGACCCACAGAAGAGAACTCTAATAAAAGGGTCACATTAAGCATTTGGATCATTCCATTAACGTTGTCTCAAACACCACCATTTTGCCTGTGTAAGTCTGGTGCCTCGCTAGGCTTGCACATATTCTACTTCTGAGCTGCCTTGTGTGAGATGCACTGCGCTGGGGACTGTGTTTGACTGTATCATGTAATAAACGACATCTCTTTCTATCTCATACTGACTGGGAAAACCGTGGAAGCGTTTTGCAGGTCCGTGCGCACAATGAAGTTTGATCTGCTGTGGTTACGCACTGCAGAATGTCAATGGGTCGACTAAAGTGATTCCTATTTTTCAAGCTGAAAGGGTTGATTGATAAATGAATAGGCATTTTGTGCTTCATGTGGCACAAAATCACAACGCATAAAATGTGCACTGAACAGGAGCCCTGCAATTGACCCTTGTGAGGAGTGGCTGGAAAGGGAATTTGATCGTTCTTCTTCATTGAACGGACACAACTGTCACGTTATGATAAGCTCACATTTAGAAAAACTGAAAATGGTAAAATCATTTCATGACCATAACAGTGTGTTTGTGACCAAGTTTGTATACGACATTTTTTTATTGGCACACAATCTTGGCATTGAGAGATCAGTGCCTCAATAGTATCTCCGAGTGTCTCAAAGAAAAAGAAAATGACAGTGGAAGATCAGGTGAAACTGCTATCCAAAATGAAAAGAGGAAGGGACAGTATGCCACATCCTACAAATGTGTCTAAATGTAAAGGGTATTCATACCTCTTCATGCCAGAAACAAGGAGTATGAAAACATAATGTGTGTGTGTGTGTGTTGTGTGTGTGTGTGTGTGTGTGTGGTGTGTGTGTGTTCAGAATGTGAGTGTCTATGTGTACGCACTTTTAAAAAAATTGATATACAGCATCCATGCATTTGTTGAGAACAAAAGTCATACAACATGTCCTAGGATATGACTGTTGAAAAAATACCTCAGTGGAAAATACAGGTTTGCTATCATGTTAAGTGATAGATGAGTCTGTGCTTGTGTGCAGTTGTCATGCCTATGTTGAATGTAACGTAAAAGACAAAGGAAAAAAAAACGGGGTTGTGGGGTTAAGAAAAGTGATCGGTTACCATTATTAGCAGAAATAAGGGCAAGAAGAAAAACATCTTTAGTGTCCCTTGTGACATCAAGGAGACGAAAAATTCAAATCTGCCTGGCAATCACTGTTGATGGGCATGATCAGGTAATGCTCAACAATCAGTGGGCGAAGGAAACTTTTGTTCTGCTATGATGTCTCCTAAACATAAATGCTGTAAGTGTTCATACCTTACAAATTGAAAAAAAAAAAAAAAAAAAAAAACTAGTACGCATATGTATTTATGATATCTCTCCGCTCAAATTTCCATACGCGATTTTCAAAAGTCTCTAGGTACTATGCCTCCAATTTTATATAACATGAAACATCATGGAACATTAGTGAAAGCACTGAAAGTATGCAACAATAAACAGCAATAAATAAATACATAAATAATTGTAATAATAAAATGATTTTAAGAAATTGGAAAACTCTGTACAAAGACCCCCCACCCCCCCAAAAAAAAAGAAGTTTCGATGGTACTGTTTATCAATCTCAAACATCTTTTTTTTTTTTTGGTGACATTTTCAAAGTTACTGAACAGATGTTAACCTGAACAAACATACGTCTGCACAAAGTACAGTGACATCTCTCACTAAAGACCTTCCCAGTAAAGACTTATTCCTTAGAGATCAAATTGTCAACAACCTCTGGGAGTTGTTCATGGCAGGCCCCATAGCATTTCCACCAATGCATAGCCAGGAGATTTGACATTCAACTTTATCTTAAAAAGGAACACACTGGCATTTGCAGCCCTGTGATACATAAAATGAATAAAACAAACAACTTGTACACATGTACATTTGACCTCCTATCCATTTCCCCCATCCCCCTCTCCCTCCACAATTCATTCATCCTCCCCTTCCCTTTGCCACCCTCCACATATACATCTCTCCCACATCCACACTCTCTCTCTTCCCAATAAAAAAAATAAAAAAAAAGAACTTTTTCCCGTCAAAAGTAAATCAAATCAGTTTTCCAGCAATAATGATAATTTTGTAACAATCTAACAACTTGCACTTTCCTTTGATATGGTTGGTGCATACTTGACGTATTTTAGCTTAACACCAAACAGAACGTAACCTCTGATTATAGGAATGGGAGGGGAGGAGAAAGGGGGGGGAGGAGGAGTCTCTGCTCTCACTACAAATCTTTTCTGGATGAATTATGCCTTGAAGCTTATTTCAGTCTTGAAACTGCTGCGTAAAGCTGCAACGGCAGCCAAATAGATGGCTGTTTAATCCATGACGTATGTCCTGCACTTGTGCTAAGGAAAAACATGCAAAAACCTTTGAGCCCAAATTTCTTGATTTGGGAATTCAGACATTTGCTTTCCTCATTCTGGTAAGAAATGATGTATCACAGTGCTTTATTCAGCAGAGTATTTTTTTAAAGTTATTTACCAGCCTGAATCTTCACATATAGCTGAATTCAGATTTTAGGCATAACAACAGACACATGTGAAAGTAAACATTTGGAGCACTTACAAGTGCATATTCACTCACATTTTCTTCATATTCATGGTGAATCACTGAATCTATAAGGTTCTACAATGAATTCAGACAGACATACAGACAGGCAGGCAAGCAGGCAGAGACAGAGTGAGAGAGAGATGGAAAAAGGGACAGCCAAAACAGACAAAGAGAGATATAACTGATACAGAGACCTACAAAAGGAGGTTCAGAGAGACAGAGAGAACTACAAAAGGAGGTTCAGAGAGACAGAGACAACGACAAAAGGAGGTTCAGAGAGACAGACAGAACTACAAAAGGAGGTTCAGAGAGACAGACAGAACTACAAAAGGAGGTTCAGAGAGACAGAACTACAAAAGGAGGTTCAGAGAGACAGACAGAACTACAACAGGAGGTTCAGAGAGACAGACAGAACTACAAAAGGAGGTTCAGAGAGGCAGACAGAACTACAAAAGGAGGTTCAGAGAGACAGACAGAACTATAACAGGAGGTTCAGAGAGACAGACAGAACTACAAAAGGAGGTTCAGAGAGACAGACAGAACTACAAAAGGTTCAGAGCGACAGACAGAACTACAAAAGGTTCAGAGCAACAGACAGAACTACAAAAGGTTCAGAGAGACAGACAGAACTACAAAAGGAGGTTCAGAGAGACAGACAGAACTACAAAAGGAGGTTCACAGAGACAGACAGAACTACAAAAGGAGGTTCACAGAGACAGACAGAACTACAAAAGGAGGTTCACAGAGACAGACAGAACTACAAAAGGAGGTTCAGACAGACAGAACTACAAAAGGAGGTTCAGAGAGACAGAACTACAAAAGGAGGTTCAGAGAGACGGACAGAACTACAAAAGGTTCAGAGCGACAGACAGAACTACAAAAGGTTCAGAGCGACAGACAGAACTACAAAAGGAGGTTCAGAGCGACAGACAGAACTACAACAGGAGGGTCAGAGAGACAGACAGAATTACAAAAGGAGGTTCAGAGAGACAGACAGGACTACAAAAGGTTCAGAGAGACAGACAGGACTACAAAAGGAGGTTCAGAGAGACAGAGACAACTACAAAAGGAGGTTCAGACAGACAGACAGGACTACAAAAGGAGGTTCAGAGAGACGGACAGAACTACAAAAGGAGGTTCAGAGCGACAGACAGAACTACAACAGGAGGTTCAGAGAGACAGACAGGACTACAAAAGGAGGTTCAGAGAGACAACTACAAAAGGAGGTTCAGAGAGACAGACAGAACTACAAAAGGTTCAGAGCGACAGACAGAACTACAAAAGGAGGTTCAGAGCAACAGACAGAACTACAAAAGGAGGTTCAGAGAGACAGACAGAACTACAAAAGGAGGTTCAGAGAGACAGACAGAACTACAAAAGGAGGTTCAGAGTGACAGACAGAACTACAAAAGGTTCAGAGAGACAGACAGAACTACAAAAGGTTCAGAGAGACAGACAGAACTACAAAAGGAGGCTCAGACAGACAGACAGAACTACAAAAGGAGGTTCAGAGCGACAGACAGAACTACAAAAGGAGGTTCAGAGAGACAGACAGAACTACAAAAGGAGGTTCAGAGAGACAGAGACAACTACAAAAGGAGGTTCAGAGAGACGGACAGAACTACAAAAGGAGTTTCAGACAGACAGAACTACAAAAGGAGATTCAGAGAGACAGACAGGACTACAAAAGGAGGTTCAGAGAGACAGACAGAACTACAACAGGAGGTTCAGAGCGACAGACAGAACTACAAAAGGAGGTTCAGAGAGACAGACAGGACTACAACAGGAGGTTCAGAGAGACAGACAGAACCACAAAGGTTCAGAGAGACAGACAGGACTACAACAGGAGGTTCAGAGAGACAGACAGGACTACAAAAGGAGGTTCAGAGAGACAGACAGAACTACAAAAGGAGGTTCAGAGAGACAGACAGGACTACAAAAGGAGGTTCAGAGAGACAGACAGAACTACAACAGGAGGGTCAGAGAGACAGACAGAACTACAAAAGGAGGTTCAGTGAGACAGACAGGACTACAACAGGAGGTTCAGAGAGACAGACAGAACCACAAAAGGTTCAGGGAGACAGACAGAACTACAAAAGGAGGTTCAGAGAGACAGACAGAACTACAAAAGGAGGTTCGGAGAGACGAGACAACTACAAAAGGAGGTTCAGAGAGACAGACAGAACTACAAAAGGAGGTTCAGACAGACAGAACTACAAAAGGAGGTTCAGAGAGACAGACAGGACTACAACAGGAGGTTCAGAGCGACAGACAGAACTACAACAGGAGGTTCAGAGCGACATACAGAACTACAACAGGAGGTTCAGAGAGACAGACAGAACTACAAAAGGAGGTTCAGAGAGACAGACAGACTACAAAAGGAGGTTCACAGAGACAGACAGGACTACAAAAGGAGGTTCAGAGAGACAGACAGACTACAAAGGAGGTTCTGAGAGACAGACAGAACTACAAAAGGAGGTTCGGAGAGACAGAGCAACTACAAATGGAGGTTCAGAGAGACAGACAGAACTACAAAAGGAGGTTCGGAGAGACAGAGCCAACTACAAATGGAGGTTCAGGAGACAGACAGGACTACAAAAGGAGGTTCGGAGAGACAGAGTCAACTACAAATGGAGGTTCAGAGAGACAGACTGGACTACAAAAGGAGGTTCGGAGAGACAGAGAAGCTACAAAGGAGGTCGAGAGACAGAGTCAACTACAAATGGAGGTTCAGAGAGACAGACAGGACTACAAAAGGAGGTTCGAGAGACAGAGACAACTACAAAAGGAGGTTCGGAGAGACAGACTGGACTACAAAAGGAGGTTCGGAGAGACAGAGACAACTACAAAAGGAGGTTCGGAGAGACAGAGACAACTACAAAAGGAGGTTCGGAGAGACAGACTGGACTACAAAAGGAGGTTCGAGAGACAGAGACAACTACAAAAGGAGGTCGGAGAGACAGAGAAAACTACAAAAGGAGGTTCGGAGAGACAGACAAGTACAAAGAGGTTCGAGAGACAGACTGGACTACAAAAGGAGGTTCGGAGAGACAGAGACAACTACAAAAGGAGGTTCTGAGAGACAGAGACAACTACAAAGGAGGTTCACGAGACAGACAGGACTACAAAAGGAGGTTCGGAGAGACAGAGACAACTACAAAAGGAGGTTCTGAGAGACAGACTGGACTACAAAAGGAGGTTCGGAGAGACAGAGACAACTACAAAAGGAGGTTCAGCGAGACAGACTGGACTACAAAAGGAGGTTCGGAGAGACAGAGACAACTACAAAAGGAGGTTCTGAGAGACAGAGACAACTACAAAAGGAGGTTCGGAGAGACAGACAGGACTACAAAAGGAGGTTCGGAGAGACAGAGACAACTACAAAAGGAGGTTCAGCGAGACAGACTGGACTACAAAAGGAGGTTCGGAGAGACAGAGACAACTACAAAAGGAGGTTCTGAGAGACAGAGACAACTACAAAAGGAGGTTCTGAGAGACAGAGACAACTACAAAAGGAGGTTCGGAGAGACAGAGACAACTACAAAAGGAGGTTCAGCGAGACAGACGTTGCTGTCGAAGTCACCAGCAGAGCAACACCCAAAAAGAAGCGCTGCTGCGTCACCCCTTCCCGGGCACCTTACTGCATTCCCAACAGCATTTTTCCTTGTGAAGTTCAATACTCATCATGATTTCTCAACTGGCTCTCCACCCAACAAACCAGTGACCGGATCTGACAGAATGAGTAGGGAACGGGCGGGGGAGGTGGGAGAGGATTGTAAGAATTTAAAAAAAAAAAAAAAAAAAAAGTTCTGCGAAAGCGCGACGGACGTTGTCATGACAGCCAGTTGCCGAGTTCTACTGAGCGCACGCATTCTGCACGTGTTTGTCCTTGAACGTTGCGTGCTTCAACGGGATTGAAGACCGTGGTCGTATTTGTAAGCCGAATGTTTTAAAAAGGGGTAGAGGGGAATGCCTAGACAGTACAACATCCTTGCATACCGTTTTCCTCCTTCGTTATGCTGTCAGGCTGAGTTTTAAATTTGGTTTTACTTAACTGGCTGTAAATCTCAACCACCCAAAGATCAGGTGTCATCTTTAAACTACTTTAATTAAGCACAGACTTGAAGCGCAAAGAAAGATTAACCGATGATATTCAAGAAACGTATTGTGCGTGTCGTTGTTGTAATCATTTCACTGGAGTTGTCAAACTGGGCATGTAAAGGGTGTGCCGCCCGGCCTGAAGTCGCTGACAACACAAATGTGGTATATATGAAGTCATAAGCTAAACATACAATACGATACGCGCTGCCGTCAAGCCAACGGCGAGTGCAACAAGCAAACACGAAGAAACCTGCGAAACCAGGGCCGCTGTTTCGTCATCAACACAAGACTGACACGCCTTCATGCCGCACGCATGTTTACATTAGACAACGTCAGAAGTGTGTCGGCAACTTCGAAAAAAAATGAACAAAAACTATATCCCAACTTACCAAAAGTTCAGCCTGGACCCCGTTTTCACCGTTCTGGTCATTTTCCTGGTTCGGGTTGTACACCGAGGGATACAGTTGAGATTTGTTTCCAGTTGCGGCCATGGGTTTTTGGTACTTCGTCTCACCCGTCAAATGCGTGTCTGGCTGCCTGCTACCTCACGGAACGCGACCTCGCGGCCAGAGGGGAGAAGTTAGGACAAGCTGCACGCTCGCGGGAAGAACCAATGAATGAATGACGACGCGGGAAGGCGCTTTTTTTTTTTTTTTTTTTTTCTTCTTCTTCTTCTTCTTTTTCGTTTTTTTTTTTTTTTTTTTTTTGTCTTTTCCTTCTTCTTCTTCTTCTTCTTTTCGTTTTTTTTTTTTTTTTTTTTCCAAATAAATAAGATTTGTATTGTCTGTCAACTGCGTTGGCGATTTGAGTGTCAGCGTCAAAAGCACGAGATCAGGGAGTGGGAGTGGAGTATACTTCGTGGGATTGTGCTCCTCTTCCAGCTGGTGTGGTCATCATGATAATATCAACTGATCTTCTTTGACGCCGGAATGTCCAGCTGTCGACGTCGATGATTATTGACCCGTTACAATCTCCTTGTCGACATGTAGAGGTTAACACTTGGATCTCTCTCTCTCTCTCTCTCTCTCTCTCTCTCTCTCTCTCTCTCTCTCTCTCTCTCTCTGTGTGTGTGTGTGTGTGTGTGTGTGTGTAGAATGGGGGGCGAGGGGAGCCCCCGTCCTGGGCGCCCCCCCCCACCCTGTGTGTGTGTGTGTGTGTGTGGGGTGTGTGTCTGTGTGTGTACAATGGGGGGTGGGGTGCTCCTGAGTGCCCATCGCTCCCCCCCCCCTCTCTCTCTCTTTCTCTCTCTTCTCTGTATTTTTTTTTTTTAACCAAAGCTTCGTGTTTCAGTTTGTTTCCGCACCATCAGTTCATTACAAGTCATTCTTTGTTCTTACTGCCTTTGCTTGCCGATAAGAACATTTGTTGAGCCTTCGTTTTTTGGTTGTTGTTTTTTTTTTTGGGGGGGGGGGGGGGTTGGGGTTTTTTTTGTTGTTTTTTGTTTTTGTTTGTTTTGTTTTTTTGTTGTTTTTTGTTTTTGTTTTTCTCTTTTTTTTTTTCAGTTTTTCCCCTGGTATTTAAGAAAACCTCGCCCTGGCCTTTATTACAATTATCAGTAGTAGTAGTAGTAGTGGTAGTAGTAGTAGTAGAAATAGGCCTAGTGGTAGTAGCTTAGTTGTAGTTATGGTAGTGGTAGTAGTAAGCTTAGTAGTAGTAGAAGTATGAATGTCATTTCAATTATTATCATTACTGCTAGCCACGTTCTCTCAGTCTAGAGGAAACTCCCTTTTCGGTTAGCCGCCATTTGCATTCTCGCACTGCCTTTGCCCTCATCCCCGCCACTAGGGGGTGAACGACCCCAGACTTCCCTTTGGGGAAAAAAAATTCTCATGTATCGTAACCGACCAGGTTTGTGGTAGCAATGTTGGGATAGCACTATTTTCGTGATTTTTTTTTTTCAACTGTGTAAGGATTCATTGACTTTTTGGACAAGATGACAGTCCTGGTATGGCCCTTCGTGGTCGACTGGGTTATAATCAATAGGAACTGAATTGTTTATTAAAACCCTTCCCATAAGTCGCCAAGAAACTCACACGCCGTACATTGTGGGTGCACACACACCCATGGTCATTATATTGGCAATTCAGTGAATAGTCCTCGCCGTACATCGTGGGTGCACACACACCCATACTGCCAAAGAAGGAACTATGCGGGCCGTACATCGTGGGTGTACACACACCCATAGGCTTACTCCCAAAGAAGGCACTATGCGGTCCGTACATTGTGGGTGCACACACCCCACACTCCCAAAGAAGGAACTATGCAGGCCGTACATTGTGGGTGCACACACACCCATACTCCCAAAGAAGGAACTATGCAGGCCGTACATTGTGGGTGCACACACACCCATACTCCCAAAGAAGGAACTATGGCGGACCGTACATCGTGGGTGCACACACACCCATACTCCCAAAGAAGAAACTATGCACGCTTAGTCCTCAGTGAGTACACATCCACACTCTCATGGTAGAAACCTTACAGGACTCAGTAATAGAAGTTTCCACACACTGTAGTAGCATCATCTAAGAACTCAACTGACCAGTGCCGTGTGCAAAATAAAGGCACGCATGGTTTACTGACGTCAAATTCCTGCCACTGAAGGCTGCTGAGCCTGTGGAAAAGTTCCAGATCGTCACTTGCTGAAGTTTCGCTGTGTTGCAAAATATGTATATATTCACATTATCTATTTACCTACCTCTCATTTTATACATTTTAATGTTATACTGCATTCCATAACAGGCTTGAACTTCTTTACACTCATTGCTCATGCTCTTTTTACTATAGGAATTATCATCAAACGAGTATAACATTGTGTCTGTAGTACGTTCAATGTAACTACATTCTGCGTTTGTGTTCTCTCTAATCTTTTTATTCTTAGCATGTGAAACTAATTTCATTGATCGTATAGGCTACAGCAATGAATTGATGGTAATTGTTACAACAATCGCAGCAGTAAAAAAAGGTTTCATCGCCTGAAAGTACATGAACGCAAGTCAAATTTATTCCAAACCAGAGAGGTATGGCATAAAAAAATTTGGGGGCAGCAGATGCAGAAAATAATTTCCCCCCTTGTGGCAGAGTCCTATCTGGGGCGACCACTGGGTGCTGAAAGACAGGTCAGTTTGGGGAGGACTGTTGCTCTTCGTCTGTCAGCTCCTTTCTACAGAACACGTTCTCCACAGCAATGGCCTGACATTGGTTGGGACTGTTCATGCCAACAAGCGACATCAACAAACGATTTCTCCCCGAGCCCTTCAAAGAAAAAAAAAGGATTGCACCTTCATGCATCCTCATTAAATTCCCTTCCAGGACAAAACCATCATGTGAACTATCAGACAAAAGCTAACAAGAATGTTGTAGTCATGGGCACCATGCATCATGATAGAGCAGTAACTCCCAAGGCCCCAAAGAAGAAGCCAGACATTGTGCGCTTCTATAACGCCACAAAGGATTCGCGGATCAGATGGCTCATGCATATTCCACCAAACACATCACCAAACGATGGCCAATGGTGCTGTGTCACAACACTGTGGATCTCAGCACCATTGCTGCCCGTGTTGTCTGGAGCATCAAATTTCCAGACCATGTTCTTTCCAAAAAGGATGCCAGGCCTCTGTTCATTCTTTGTGTTGCTGAGCAGCTGTCTTCAGAACATAATGGAGAGAAGACTTTGTGCAAAAAAACCTGCCAAAGCCCCTGAGAAACAGTGGAGCTTCGTGTACAACACTTTCAACAGAAGATGACAGCTTCACAGGATGGAGGACAAAGTGCTCGTGCATGTGGCAAAAGAATAAGACCAGCATCGACCCAGAGACATCTACCCGCAAAAAGAGCAGCCACAAAGAGCCAAAGCAGAGACAAGGTGACTGTGGATCATGCAGCTGGAAGCTTGACAGAAAAGCTTGGAAATCTTGCTTCTGCTCTTCCCTTGGCTCTGCAAAGAGCACACCATGTTTGTCTGCAAACAGTGTGCTGATTCCATCACTGATGTACCCTAAGGGGATGCCTGCAACTTGGTCGTCTTCCACTCGTCTGGAAGAACTTGATTTTCTATTTCAACAAATGAAAATTACATAGTAGTTTTATCAGCTTGCATTCTTTATCACCCACTTGTTATGAAATGACAATGACAAAGTTATTGCTGTTCTTGCTTTTGTTATGCGCTGACAGGTTGTACATGAACTGATCTTAGGCTAGTTTAACAACACTTTCAGCAGTAGAATTTGTCTTCTTCTTTTCTTTTGTTCTTGCGTACTCGCACGCGCGCGCGCGCGCGCGCGCCACACACACACACACACACACACACACCACACACACACACACACACACACACACACAGTATAAACATGCGCATGAATACAAACAATGCAAAAATACAAATGCAAATCTATAAAATAATCATGCGTGTGTGTGCTCCCACGAAGTACAGGGAACGTTATGCGATGTTTTTGTTGTTTGATTATTTGTTTATTTACAGGCAAAATGGCATCATTTTGGGGTAGTGCATGCTCAGTCCGTTTATTGACAAGGTCATAAAATTTCAGTATGATTGTATAAATAATAATTGAAATATTTAACATTAAATAAATTATGTTAAATAAAGTATGAATGCATTTGCACCTACGGTGCATGTTAATGGAACATACTAGATTACATGACTTGAGTCCCCTCGGAACTCCAGGTTATGAGGAACTAGCGCTTATGTAATTCTAGCACGATGATGTCAAGTTTAACCGGGTGTCTGTCACTAACAAACCATTAACAGAAAATGGGTCTGGCCGATATTGTTTGGTGGCTAAAAACAGCAAAGGATGACTACCTGTTTATTTCTTAATTTAAAGAATTGATTGACAACATGGGTTTGGTCATTGTCACACATCAACTACTACAACCTGACAACAACCCACATGATGAAAAGTATTTGATAGTAGTAACATACAGGTGGCATAGATGCGGCTTACTTGCAAGATTTCGAAACAGAACGTGAGAGTTGAAAACAAAAAAAGATGTGGTAGAAGGCGTGTTACAGCAGCATCAAATCTCACCTGTCCGGACTGGATATCCCAAATGCTTCTGGAATATAAGTGCCACTGGGTTCAAAGCTCTTTGTCCAAAAGTCCATGTATCCAAAACCTTGTGTGTCCAAAACTCTAGCTCTATGTGTCAAGACTCTATGAGCTCAAGACCGCCGTGTTCGGGTTCAGTATATTAAGGCCTTATGTGTTAAGGCTCTGCGCGTCTTAGACCGTGTGTGCCAAGGTTCTGCGTATCAGGTCACTAAAGGCCAAAGCTTTGCATGTCCAAGATCCTGTGTGTCAAGATCTATGTGCCAACACTCCATGTATCAAAGGTCTATATGTCAAAGTTCTTTGCGTCCTGAGCCCAGTGTCTTCCAGGCTGCATGTTTCTTAGCCCAGTTGCATGCATTCGAGGCGTGTTTTGTAGAAGTCCAATATGCCCAAAGCTTTTATATCCACAGCCGTTTTTTTTTTTTTTTTTTCCGACAGCAGATGTCTATGTACGTTGTTGTTGTTGTTGTTGTTGTTGTCGTGCCCCGGCTAAAAGACTCCAGGGATCATCCAAACAGCCGAAGTATTTGAACACTATGGTACAAATGCATCAGCTGGGGATGAGAACGTGACGTGTGTGACCATTTTTGATTACCCCGCCTACATGGGCAGCCACACTCCGACTTTGGGGGATTTGGGAGACTGATAACGTTATGCTAGGAGCTTGTCACAACTGAAGACAACCCCCGCATAACTATGCAGTGCTTAACAACATTTTGATGTAGCCTCGGTGTTCTAGCCTATGTCAGTTGGTCTGACACAGTCTTAAGCCAAGGCGAGATGTCCATGTACGACTTTGCCCCAATAAAGTACGAACATGCGATGGAATTAATTTCCCGTGGCTGATTGTGGGTGTCAGACGATGGGCTGTCCAATGGATTGGTGGGCGTGGGATTCTGTGGGGGCAGGGGGGGGGGGGGGTGGACAGTGGATAGGGGGCATGGTGGAGACAGGCTGGTGGGGTCAGAGGCTGAACAGTATGTGCATGAGTGGGAGGGGTGCATTGGGCAACGGCTGTGACCTTTTAGCGGTCGGTCTGTCTGTCTGTCTGTCTGTCTTGTCTGTCCGTATGTCTGACACGGTGAAGGCTGTGACCACTTAGCAGTCTGTCGGTGTGTCTGTCTGTCTGTCTGTCTGTCTGTCTGTCTCTGTCTCTCTCTCTTTCTCTCTCTCTCTCTCTCTCTCTCTCTCTCTCTCTCTCTCTCTCTCTCTCTTGTTGCTAGGCATCCATCCTTTCTTAAAACGACAATATTAATGAACAGTTACGGGGGGGGGGGGGGGGGGGGGGGGGGGGGGACACAGAGAGAGACAGAGACACAGAGAGAGAGAGAGAAATGGGCTTTCAATGGAAAGACCAAAGCTGTTGCGTTTTGGTACAAATACCTTGGAACATGTTTGTACCCTCATCATAGTTCTACAGCTTCTTGTCAGGCAGGTGAAACAAAACGAAAAAAGCCCTGTCGTGTGGCCTTCAAACACTGTGTACGCTTAACAGTAGTTCATCACTGGTTTTCCTACTCTTTGAGGCACAGCTGAATCCAAACAATGGTTCCATACGAGGCTTAGTCATGGGGTTTGAATCAAGCGTCTATATACGCAGAAAAAGGTGTGTTTGTTTGGCTCTTAAAAGAGGTTTCTTTTGTTAGGCGTCAGCATCAAATCACGCATTTATTTTACGGTGCGGGTGCCGGAATAGCTCAGTGGTAGAGCGCCGTACTCGTAATCTTGGGGTTGCGGGTTCGAATCTCCGCCGGGCCGTTTCGGTACAGGGAGGATTTTTCCCTCGGAGTTAACATTGGTTCTGACTCCATTTCCCATACAGTCCTTCGAATGAGACTATAAAGCGAGGTTCTGTGTGTGAACGCACGCATAACATCTTGCACACATGTAAAATCCCGTCACCAACTTTCGGAAGAGCAGGCCAGTTTGGCCGTTGGTATGGATGACACGTTACACATAGCATGCACCTTCCCCGAAGTTGGAGTATGGCTGCTTTAATGGCGGGATTTTAAAAACGGTCATACACAAAAAAAAAACTCCACTCCCTTTGTTGGGTAGATGGGATTAATACTTGTCTCTCCATATAGGGAGTGTCCGCAGGAGTATCAGCCTGCGTACGCAGAAGAAGAAAATATACAGCAGTTTTTGTCTGTGGCGTGCATGTGGAGTGGGGTCGGCTGCCATGTACATCGGACTGCACGGCCATCCGAGATTCACAGGCGTACAGCAGGGAAGGCGGCATAACTCTGCAGATCGATTCCTGTCCTTTCCGACAGCAGGGAAGGCGGCATAACTCTGCAGATCGATTCCTGTCCTCTCCTACAGCAGGGAAGGCGGCATAACTCTGCAGCTCGATTCCTGTCCTCTCCTACAGCAGGGAAGGCGGCATAACTCTGCAGCTCGATTCCTGTCCTCTCCTACAGCAGGGAAGGCGGCATAACTCTGCAGCTCGATTCCTGTCCTTTCCTACAGCAGGGAAGGCGGCATAACTCTGCAGCTCGATTCCTGTCCTCTCCTACAGCAGGGAAGGCAGCATAACTCTGCAGATCGATTCCTGTCCTTTCCTACGTCCTGTCTTGGATCTTGTCGAAAGTGGACCTGGTCCCGGCTTTTCCGTAGAAGACCTGATCCACGTTAGCTGAGCGTCAGAACGTGCCATCTGTGTCGATTGATTTGTCTGGCGCTGCAGGTTTCTATGATGCTGGGCTCTGTGGAGGACTTGCGGGAGCTTGCTGGTTGCAGCACTTCGGTCCTCTTGGTGACTGTAGTGTTGTGTGAGTGGAGTGGTCCCAGGCCTTGGAGAACACGTCTTTGCTTTCCTGCGTATTAGACTCTGTGGAAGCATTCAGTGCGCAGTCATCAGCAGAGAGAACGAGTCACAGGCAGCGTCTTCCTGAACTGTATTTACTGCTGGCAGTGTCTGAAAGGTGGACAGCTTCCTGTCGGTAGAGTACCTGATACCAATTGCGATGTCATCGTCACGAACAGCGTCTGTCTGCATAGCTGAGAACTACATACTGAAAGGGAGTTGGGAGTGGGGGAGGGGATTATGCATCTCTGTTCGACTCTGTAGGTTACAGTGAACGACTCTATGTACTCTCCTGCTCTGTGTGTGTGTGTGTGTGTGTGTGTGTGTGTTGTGTGTGTGTGTGTGTGTGTGTGTGTGTGTATGCAGGTGCTTGCATGCCGTCATGGAAGTGTCTGACCAACGAGATGAACCTGGCGGGGCAGCCAACCTTGACCATGATCTTCCAGAGCCCCTCTCCGCCGACAGTGTGGAAGACCTTGGTAAGGTCCCACAAAGGTGGTCTCCTGCAGGGCAAATCATGCCCACTGCATTGCAGCCCCCGCCTCCATTCACACGGACCTTCTGGTGGCGCATTTTGCTACACGTGCTGGGTCAGATGGTTCGGCAGCACTCTGTCCAGAATCTTCCCTGCGCTGCAGAGCAACGAGAGGCCACGGTGGTTGTCACACAGTCGCCGACGCCCTTTCCACTTGTAAAGGTGAACGATCACAGCATCGCTGAAATCCTTTGGATGTTTATCTTGAATCCACATGGACTGAAATATCTTTGTGAGTCTCATGATCAGTCAGGGATCACCACAAGCGAAGAATTCCACTGGAGTCAAGTCAGCACCAGATGCGTTTCCCACTGGACAGCCGCTATTCGGCTTTCTCCCGCCTCAGCAACCACGAGGAGAACTGCTATAGTGAGTGGTCAGTTGAAACCTGGGGCAGTTTTTTGATCACTTCGTTACTGATGGCAGAAAGGCGATAATGATTGAGTTTTACGTCCTCGTAGCGAAAGCTTTTAGGGATATGTTTTTCTTTGGGCAGATGGGCGAGTGGGGACACTTTAGGTGTTGTGCTGAGCGCTCAAGAATTTTCTCCTTGTAGGTGTGTAGTGTGTTTCCATCCTGTGTTCCCATCAGCATTGGGGTGAGGGTGGGGGTGGGGATGGGATGGTCCTGACAAAATGGGACCGTGGACAGCCTGAAGCACTCGGTAGAAATTCTTTATGTCATTGTGGTCGATGAGAGATTGGATTGTTCCGTCTTCTCCCCAAAGCCATGCCTCTCGCATTTGGCGAAGTTCCAACTTCAGAGTCCCTTTACTGTTACAGAGAGCAGCTTTCTTTGACATTTCTTTTTATTTTCTTGGTTGTGCGTTTTCTTTTTATCACACGCTTTTCCGTTGACTTTTCAATTTTGACGCACGAAAGCAGCACGAGTTTGGAATGAAATGGTTAGCGAGTTTGTCAAAGGCAGTAATCATTTGAGAGAGCTTTTTTGTTGTTGTTTTATTGTTTTGTTTTGTTTTTGTCTGTTGTTTTTGCCTTCTTCTTCTTCCTCCTCTTATTTACAAAACAAGCTCGAATTTATAATTTCACTACATCAAGTACATGCTTTTTTTTCTAAAACAAAAACAACATCAAGCAAACAAACAAAAACTGTCGTCTGTTTGGGTATCTTTAACATTTGATCTTCTTTGTACACATGCAGACATTTTGAATTGCCTGTCATCTACAAAACGTTGAACTGCATCTGATCATGTCGTATGTTACATTGTTAACTTTTTAGACTTTCATAAATCTGAAGCGTATTTCTTCTTCTTCTTCTTCTTCTTCTTTCTGTCATAATACGCGATCTTCATTCGAGTCAATGTACTGAAGAGAATGTATTCTGCGCGTTTTCCTGCTCGTCTTACATTGCAGGGAACAACTTTACCGCGGCAACAGATGTTTCTTTATGACATGCAGGCTGCTCTTCCTTCAGGGACAGCACGTTGCCATGGCTGGGTACAGTGCCACCTTCTTGTTTGGCTCTGTCCATGCATACTTAGGTTTGTTGTTGCTGTTGTTGATGTTGTTGTTGCTGCTGTTATTGGTGTCGTTGTTGCTGTTGCTGCTGCTGCTGCTGTTATTGGTGTCGTTTTTGTCTTCCTGACCGACGCCCTGTCCATCTTGCAGGCCCTTCAGTCCAACAGAGATCCAGAGCTCAACGATCTGTCCTCATCTCTCGCCTCCCTCTGCACAAGTCACACAGTCACCCTGCAGTGGATTCCCTCCCACTGCAACGTGCTTGGCAATGAGACTGCTGACTCCCTGGCAAAGGAGGGCACTACGAAGGAGCAGATGGACAGATCTACCAGCTACCCTGAATCCAGGACCATCATTAAGGCCAAGCTGCAGAACAAGTGGAAGCAGCAGCATCCACGCCACAACAAAGCAGACCCGTACTACCTGTTGACTCGACGAGAGCAGGTAGTCAGGTAGGACAGGCCACAACCGCCTGAAACACCACCTGTTCATTAAACTCCGCATCGGCAACACAGAGCAGTGCCCCTGCAGAACAGGCAGCCAGACAACAGAACATCTGCTGCAGTCCTGCCCGCTCCACCAAGCGCTCCGAGAGCAAACCTGGCCTGACCGAATACCAGTGGCCCGGAAGCTCTACGGAGGACTGGAGGACTTGCGACGTACTGCCACCTTTGTCGAGGAGACGGGGGAATCCATCTGAAGAAATGACGAACGAGACAACAACAACATTGGTGTCGTAGTTGCTGTTGCTGCTGCTGCTGCTGTTATTGTTATTGTCGTTGTTTAAGTTACCGAAGTGGGTCTTTCAGCATCATTTTGTCAGGGACGTTAACTCCCTTATCTTCTTTGGTTCTTTCACGTGAACGCAGAGCCTTTGCTGGTTGTCTCAACCGAAAGACTAGCATACAGACCGCTGCTTTGGGTCTAGTGGAGAGAGGGGCAGAGGAAAAACACAAACAACTGTGAGCGACCGTGGGGGTGGGGGTAGGGGGGGGGAGGGGACGAAGGAAAAGTATCATCAGGTTTTATCGTCTCGTTTCTCTTTGTCTTCTAACTGGCGCGGGGAACTTTTTGTTTGTTTGTTTTGGGCTTTGGTTTGCTTTGTTTTTGTTTTTGGCGTTGTCGTCGTCGTCATCTTCGTCATCGTCGTCGTCATCGTCTTCTTCTTGTTGTTGTTCATGTTGTGGCTTGTGTGTTCCGAACTCATGATTCCCAAGCCAAAAATTGCTTCATAAGAGCTCAGATATACATATCATGCTGGATCAAAGACGACTGGGCCGTTCCGTGAGGTTTCAGCTGCACAGATGTAAAAAGCTGGTGGCAGCAAACTACAGGCAGGGTGGGTCCGGGAAGAGAAATGAAGTCGAAGAGGCAGGTGTGGACAGTTCTTAATGGCACACAAAGGCGGAGAGGGTCAGCAGTGCGCTCCAGAGCTTGGGAGCGAACGTCAGACAGAGATGGGTTAAAGTATAGATGTGGGGTGGGGGTGAGATGGGGAGAGAGAGTTAGGATGGTGTGTGTGTGGGGGGGGGGGGTTGTTATGTGTGTGTGTGTGGGGGGGGGGGGGGGGTGTGTGTGTGTGTGTGTGTGTGTGTGTGTGTGTGTGTGTGTGTGTGTGTGTGGATTAGGAGGGAGTTCACTGTAAGTATATACTGTCAGTAATGTCATTTCTCTCTCTCTCTCTCTCTCTCTCTCTCTTCTCTCTCTCTCTCTCTCTCTCTCTCTCTCTCTCTCGCGGGTGTGTGCAATATGGATGTTAGGTGTGTCATCATTCTGTGTGTGTGTGTGTGTGTGTGTGTGTGTGTGTGTGTGTGTGTGTGTGTGTGTGTGGTGTGTTTAAAAAAAGGTAAATTCAGTTTAAAGGAAGAAGTGATGACAAAATAGAGACAGTGGTTGTCATAAGAGAACAGATTTTTCCAATCAAAGTTTTGATTACGGGTAATGTCTCCGTTGTTCTGAGGGCAGAAATGGGACATCTAAGTGTTTGGATGCTCAGTGAAAATAAACAAACAATAGGAGAAGAAAATAGTAATAGAAAAATAAATAAATAAATAAATAAGATTAAAAAGAATAAAAAATAAAACAGACGCATGACCCAAATTCTGCGCCAACAATACACCCGGCCGTCGAACCAAGAAGAACAAAGACTGAACGTGCACGAGTGCATCCGAGATGCTAGGAACCAATGTCACTGAAGGGCAGCCAGTAAAATTATACGTTGAACGTTTTGGACGCTGTGCGAATTCTTGGTATGCGTTTAATTACAACAGAGAGAGAGAGAGGAGAGAGAGAGAGAGAGAGAGTGTGCGATGAGAGAGGGGGCGGGGGAGGAGGGGGGGGGGTAAGGGCGATGGATGGAAGAGAGAGAGGAGGGGTACAGACAAAAATAATCCACACGTAAGCACTACAGCTGGTCTTAGGATGAGACATTTAAATAGCTCGGAGCAAGTCTGTCGTCTATGTCCAAAATGCGAAGTTCACGATGTTTCACAACGTTGTTTTTGGATAAGACAGCACAGCTCACGTTTAAAAAAAGAAAGAAAGAAACTTGATATCGATTTCTGATTCATGCGTAAACAAGGGAGTCTATAATCATACTGTTCTGATTGGCGTGTGTGTGTGTGTGTGTGTGTGTGTGTGTGTGTGTTGTGTGTGTGTGTGTGTGTGAACGCGCGCGCGCGCGCGTGTGCGCTTGCGGGCGCGAGTCCGCGGTAACTTTAACATAAGATTTTCTTAGCAACTGCATATGCTTGCAAGACCACATTTTTCGGAATGATGATAGTAGCCTAACAATTATCTTCCTTCCATCCATCGTATAAAAACGTTAATGACTGGTAACAGCCGTAAATTAGTGATTAACATTTTCATCAAAATTTTCAATATTACAAAAGTGATATTATATGTAACATTGTAACAAATGTTAAATTACTCTGTATTAAGCAGAAGAGCAGTTATTAATAAGAATCATGCAAGTGAAGTGCATCCAAGCAGAAAGAGATTAAAAACAAACAAACAAACAAAAACACGCCTTGACCATGCATCGCAAATCTTACATTGTAACCAGCATATCAAAAAGTGAATGCTAATTATAGGATTTTTTTTTTTTTCTGTCCCATCTTCTGTGCCACCTCAGTGGCAGTGCACCCACGCCGCTCATTCCGACACCCCGTCCACAGCCACAGCCCGGTCAGTCCCGCTGCAGCCCCGGCACCGGCAATCCGCAGGGAGTAGTCAATGTCAAGTCGTCAAGAGGCAACCCACCGGAGGAGACACTGCGCTGCTGCCGTGTCACTTCGGTGGTGTTCAGTGGCGCCTGTTCTGATCCAGCATACGCAGGACACCACCTACTTAGCCCCCTACTGACGACAATTAATTATGGGAAAATCTGATCTGGGTGCATCCAAAGAAATACGACGCCTCGTAGGTACGTAGATTAAACAAAATAAGTCACACAGTGCGTCAGTATTTTTTTTTTTTTTACGTCGCACAATTAGAATACCAGAGCCCTGGATCTGAAATGTCAGTCAAGCAAATGAAAGGACTGTAATATTATATTATATTATATTATATTATATTATATTATATTATATTATATTATATTATATTATATTATATTATATTATATTGGGTATTTATATAGCGCCTATCCTCGGTCACAGACCAAGCTCTAAGCGCTTTACAATAAACACACTACCTCACTCACTCACTCACTTCTGTAAGCGGAAGGCTTGCTGAAAGTCTGCCGAAAGTAGGTCAAACCTTTCCACCCAGGAGTATATCTGCCATGAATAAGCCGTGCGTAAACACACACACACACACACACACGCGCGCGCGCGCACACACACACACACACACACCACACACACACACACACACACACACACACACACACACACCACGCACGCACGCACGCACGCACGCACGCACGCACACACACACACACACACACACACACACACACACACACACACACACATGTCCTCACTCTCTCCTCCCCATCCTCTATCTTCAACAATACCTTTCCACTCTGTGTGTGTGTGTGAGTGTGTGTGTGTGTGTGTGTGTGTGTGTGTGTGTGTGTGTGTGTGTGTGTGTGTGTGTGTGTATGCGAGAGAGATAGACAGATAGAGATATTTTATTTAAAGAAACTGGTGAGGTAAGCATGAATCATGTTTTTTACACATCCAGCCCTCTGGGCATAAGAAAAAAAACGCATACTGTAAATAAACTGGGTATAAACATAAATGCATACTACGAGTGAACAAAGTTTGTAGAGAGAGAGAGAGAGAGGTGAATTAAACATGAGTGGGAAGGCTAGTATGGAGCTGCCTCTGTGTTTCTTATGTATGTTGACTGTTGCGCGCGCACGCGCGCGTGTGTGTATGTGCGTGCGTGTGTGTGTGTGTGTGTGTGTGAGTGTGTGTGTGCATCTGTGGTGTGTGTGTGTGTGTGTGTGTGAGTGTGTGTGTTGTGTGTGTGTGTGTGTGTGTGTGTGTGTGAGAGAGAGAGAGAGGAGGAGGAGAGAGAGAGAGAGAATACGTAACATCACAAAGTCATGGAGAAAGACAAAGTTTGCATTCATTACAATTGGCAGTCTTGAAAACTGGCCTCTGGTTTAGTTTTTAAAGGCTTTAATTACGTATCAAGGCTTACATTTGAATGGTGCTGTATGTAGATTCTAAAAATGACATCTAATTTTCAAAAGAATACAGTTTACAAATGTAATGTTGAATAGTGGACTGTATAGCTAACAGGAAAAAAAAATCTCAATGATACAATTTTAGATTTACCACGTGTTCCTCATTTTTGTATTTAAAAAAAAAAAAAAAAAGTTTATTCATGAGTTCATGTATTCATCAAAGTAGATATTTTAAGTTTTATTTCCGTTCTACAAGTAGGCCTTTGCAACGGATGTTTTACAAACAGTATAACGAAAGAAGAAGTAAAACAACGTAAAACAAAACAGTAAAGTCTGATTTAGCATACGTTTTACAAGAATACAAGTAACGCTTTGTAAACAGTTGAGAAATGGATCCCTAATAGCCAGGCGGGGTTCTGCTGACGATTCGGACCCAGAGGACGAAAGCTGACTCCAGACAAGCTTCATAAATGGTTTTGTTAAAAAAAATGAAATAAAATAAAATAAAAAGATGGTTTCCATATTTGTCGGTAAAGGATATAACGTTTGCACTTCAAAGTCCTCTTTTTCCCCTCCCCCCACTCTCCGCCTCCCCAAACACGCCCCCCACCCCCCCCCCCCCCCCCCCCTCCCCTCTATCTGCACCCCTTTCCTTTCTTGTCCTTCCGTCTCTCTACCCATGTTTCCATTTTAAATCTGTGCAAAGTCATCGCCACAATGACGGAGAAATTGCTTACATGTGCCTCCCCCCCCCCCCCCCCCTCTCCACCGCCACATGCGCACGCGCGCGCGCGCGCACACACACACATACACACACACACACGCACGCACGCCCCACACACACACACACACACACACACACACACACACACACACACCACATGTTGATAGATAGATAAATAGGTAGGTAGACAGACAGACAGGCAGGCAGATAGATAAATAGATAGATACATAGATAGATAGACAGACAGACAGACAGATTGCGCTGAAGAAGGTCTAAAGCGTTCGTGCGTGTGGATGCGTGTGTTAATTTAACTTTTGTCATAGGATTCTTTATTTTCTGTTTAGTCGGTATTATGTTGTTAACCTTAGCACCAAGGCTCTAGAAAGCTGATTCCAGTGAACTCTCTATCTTGTCTGTTCCCTCTCCCTCCCTCTGTCTGTCTGTCTGTCTGCTCTATCTCTTCTGTCTCTCTCTCTCTTCTGTCTGTCTGTCTGTCTGTCTGCTGTCTTCTCTCTCTTCTCTCTCTCTCTCTCTCTCTCTCTCCTCTCTCTCTCTCTCTCTCTCTCTCTCTCTCTCTTAAAATGAACTGAATGGTCCAGCTGTTAAAAACTCCGAGTTGTCCATAATGTGTGTCGCTGTCTCTCGTTCTTCATAAATTCATGCATGTCTTGTCTTGCAGCGGGGTTTTTTTTTCTTCTTCATAATTAATTCTGACATTTTTTGCTTAGTTTTACGAGATGAAGCGACTGGTAATGCATGTCTTGTGTGTAAATTTCGCCCTTATAGGCTTATTTCATAGTAGGCTACATCAAAGAAGGAGGAAGGTGAGAATATCTAAAACTCTGTGTGTGTGTGTGTGTGTGTGTGTGTGTGTGTGTGTGTGTGTGTGTGCGTGGCGCGCGCGCGCGCGTGTGTGTGTGTGTGTTTATAGTCTCATTCGAAGGGCTATTTGGGAAATGAGTCAGAACTAGTGTTAATTCTGAGGGAAAAATCCCCCTGTACCGAACCGGCCCGGTGGAGATTCGAACCCGCAACCCCAGGATCACCAAGATTACGAGTCCGGCGCTCTACCAACCGAGCTATTCCGACCCCCTAGGAATGCAAAGCCTGACAAGAGAGCTGTGTTAACATACAGGTCAGGCCTCTGGTCAGCCTTATCGTCCACGAGGCTCTCTTTCCAATTCTTTTCTCTTCAGGTATTCATTTATTTAGTTGTGCTCTCACGGTTTCAGCAGATATGGTGTGCCGTGTATGGGCCAGTCCGCCACACCGTGATACCTCCTTGATGAAACTGAAACTATAGAATGGGAAGGGTTGGTTGGATCTATGGAATCGAAAGGACAAGTTACAATGCGCAGAATAGAAAGAACAAGATGCAAAGCATATAAACGTACTCCCAGTTTATCTCGAACACGCGTAAAAAAAAAAAAAAAAAATAATTAAAAAAAAAAAAGAAGGTCACACTCAAACATCCGTCATAATTTAAAAAAAAAAAAACAAAAAAAAAACGTCGCAATTAAACATGCGTCATAATGTATTTCGTCACTGGCCAAGTACTTTCTGAGATATTCCATAAAGAAGAAAAACCGTTTGGGGCCGTTACAGCCGTTAGTAACGGTTATTCTGGTAAAATAAAACATCGGGCAACATCCGTGGCCCATAATGAACATACCTACAAATTTTCAGAAAGATCGGCCCAGAAGTTTTGTCTGGAGCGGGTGGAACACATTTTGACCACAGACAGACAGACAGACGGACAGACACATACACAGCATTTCTTCGATCCCATTGTAAAGTACTCCCTGTTCTGTAAGAACTGGGAGTACAAAAAACGTGGAATCTGAAAATGGGACGAACCTGTCAGGATCAACAACAACAACAACAACAACAACAACAACGTCAACAAAAACAACAAAGATATTGGAGTCTATAGAATAGGCAAGACTATGGAATTTGTAGAATAGTAAGGGCACGTGTACATGTTATCATAGTCCGAACTAGCTCAAATCTGTAACATACGAAGGACCGGCCAGAATCTATGCGATGAAAAGGACTAGTTTGGTTTTATATAGAGATCAGGAAGTGCCACCTGCAATCTACATCATAGAACGGAACAGTTGGAATCTTAAAAACAGGAAGGACTACATGGATTCAATTTTTTTTTTTTTAAACGGAGTAGTTGGGATTTACAGAATAGAAAGAACCCGTTGGCATCCTTCTTATCTTATCTGTAAAATAGAAAGTACCACCTGTGAACTTTCGAGCAGGAAAGACTTGTTGGGATCTATAATATAGGAAGGTCTTGTTGGAATCTATGGAATAGGGGATGAGATGGGGGTAGGGGGGGGGGGGGCAGTTTGGGGATCAATAGAATAGGAAAGACCCGTTGGAGTCTAAACAACAGGACGAGCCGTTTTTGAATCTATAGAAATAGAACAATATGAACCAGTCAGAATGTAAGAAAACACGATACGTGTGTGCCTTTGCACCAGTCGGTTTATAAGCACTCGTATTTTTGCTTTAAATGTATATGATTTATGCCTGTATTTAGGCCAATGTTGGCATTTTCATTCTATTTTCTCAGATCGTAAATCTCCACTTGGAAGGTAATTACGCTATTCTCATAGGTCCTACATAAATGTGTCTTTTATTGTTATCTATTGTTGCACTGTATCCTTGACAAAATAAAACGGAAACGGAAACTCAGGTACAGCAGGCGGATATGTTGTGTCCTCATACAATGAGAACTTGTTGTTCATGGTCAGTCTCTGTCCCCACGCCCATCTACCCTTCGTGTGTGTGTTTTGTGTGTGGTGTGTGTGTGTGTGTGTGTGTGTGTGTGTGTGTGTGTGTGTGTGTGTGTGTGTGTGTGTGTGTGTGTGTGTGTGTGTGTGTGTGTGAGTGAGTGAGTGAGTGGTGTGTGTGTGTGTGTGTGTGTGTGGTGTGTGTGTGTGTGTGTGTGGTGCGTGCGTGCGTGTGTGTGTGTGTGTGTGCTGGTGTGCGCGTGCCTGCGTGTGCGCGCGTCTCCTCTCTCTCTCTCTCTCTCTCTCTCTCTCTCCTCTCTCTCTCTCTCTCTCTCTCTCTCTCTCTCTCTCTCTCTCTCCTGCCTGCTGCCTGTCTGTCTCTCACTCTCTCTCTCTCTCTCTCTCTCTCTCTCTCTCTCTCTCTCTCTCTCTGTGTCGTGCACTCCCATGAACTATATTTGGATCTAACAGTGGGTGTATCTATTACTTATAATAAAACAGTTCGCCAAGGTGACCCTAAATGCTACGCTCGTCCACAGTGACCGATTTTAGCTTGAAACCGATATATCATGTGCATCCAGCAGCAGAAGGGCAACCACCAGTGTGTATATGTATGTATACATATGTATGTCAGTATCTAGATGGATAGATAGATAGATAGAAAAGCAGGCAGACAGGCAGGTAGATAGGTGGATAGATATATAGATAGACAGAGGGACAGACAGACAGACAGACAGGCAGACAGACAGATAGATAGATGGATAGATAGATAGATAGATAGATATGTATTTGTAGGTATGTGTGTGCATCTATCATCTCTATTTGTCTGTCTGTCTGTCTGTCTGCCTCTCTCCTCTCTCTCTCTCTCTCTCTCTCTCTCTCTCTCTGTACACACACACAACACACACACACACACACACACACCACGCACGCACGCACGCACGCACGCACGCACGCACGCACCACACACACACACACAGAGAAAGAGTTCTGTATGTGTGGTGTGTGTGTGTGTGCAGGCACGCGCGCGCGCATGTGTGTGTGTATTGTGTGTGTGTGTGCGTGGTGTGTGTGTGTGTGTGTGTGTGTGTGTGTGTGTGTGTGTGTGGTTGCAAAAGCGCACGATAGTAGCAGGGTGTTTGTCCTTTCTCTATCAGTCCGTGACTTACGCCTGTATTGAAACATTTCTGGAACTCTGCACTAATTTGCAGCAAATAAATGGTGGCCATCCTCCGAATAGACTGGATAACAAACAGACCGTCCCCTAGCATAAGGTATACCTTTTCATAGTGACAGACGAACAAGAAGAAGGAGGAGGAAAAAGAACGAAAAAAACAAACAAAAACAAAAAACAAAAACAAAAACCAAGAGAGCGGAAGAAGAGAAAGAAACATGCTATTTTTTACACAATCAGATTACAACATACTTTTATTACGTTCTTGGTGATATTTGTACTGGCATACTGTGGCCTGAATGTATTTCTGACGTAGTATCTTAATTGTCCTCTGGTGTCTCGTGGCCTACGTTTTGGGGTCTCGGATGGAATAAGTTTCGAATTGAGGGGAGGTGGAGGGAAGAGAATGGAAAGTGATTGACGTGGCGGGGGGGGGGGGGGGGGGGGGGGGGGTGGAGGGAGGAAATTGCTGAGGGAGGAACAAGACCATTACGTTAAAGATATGCAGAGAAAGTCACCATGTGATGTTTGCTGAGTCATTTCATCAGATTTTTTTTTGTACAGCATTTTTGCAGGAAAGCTGCTAATTTTTTCAGCGTTTTTTGTTTGTTTGTTTGTTTGCTGTTGTTGTTGTTGTTTTTTTTTTTTACCGTCTCTCGGGGAAAGTAAGTTAATCTGACATTGCTATAAAAACTGTTCTTAATATCAAGTCATTACTTTGTTCTTGTAAAGCTGGACAAACTAAAACAACATGTATATATATTATATGTCTGCCCTGTAGAAGCAACATATAAACTTCAGAAAACACTGCATTGTAAATATGTGCAATTAACTGTGTCGGGAAAGGCGAAAGCGCGGGAGTTCGCGTTGCCCGTCTCTGATGTCGGTTATCATTAAACACATCTGGTGCAAATACTGATATAAAACAACAAGAACAACAACGACGACATCAGCAACCACAACAACGCAGATGTATAAACAAATTCGGAGAGAATAAAAACACGTTGCGGGAGTCCCATCTGTCTGTTTGTCTGTCTGTCTGTCTTTCTTACTTTCTTTCTTTCTATCTGTCTGTCTGTCTGTCTGTCTGTCTGTCTCTCCCCCCCCCCCCCCCCCCCATTTGTGCCGTTCTCTCTTTCTTCATCTCCCCCCCCCCCCCCCCGTCCCCCATCTATGTCTGTCTGTCTGTCTGTCTGTCTGTCTCTCTCTCTCCCCCCCCCCCCCCCCCCCCCCCCCCCTTCGAAACAAACAAACAAGCAGCACAGACGTGCAGTCACGAAAGCAATAAATATCTAAGTTCTCCTCATTGTCACTGTGACCCAGGGTCCCATTTTTATCAATTCAAACAAGCGCGTGGTTAGAGTTGTTCTTGACCCTAACTGGCTCTGAGAATCCGAACTTCGAAAAAAAAAAAAAGGAGAAAAACAAAACAAAAAATGGAAAAAAACAAACAAACAAACAAAAACAGGAAAGAAAAGAAAAGGACAGTCACCCTGTTGCACTGCTCTCATGACTTGTCGTCTGGTGAAGTCAAGCAGACGGCTAATTCATGTTTTTTGTTTGTTTGTTTGTTTTACTTGCTTGCTTTGGAGCCCGCCCCACGACGGAAGCTTCGTCAGGTCTGAAAGAAGGTGGGCACTAATTAACAAAAAGTAAATAAACAATTGCATGATGAACGAAGGGACTGACGGAGAAAAGGAAGAAGGAAGGTGAAGAGGTAAAAACAAACAAACGGATGAAAAAGAAAAATAGTCGACTAACTTACTAAATGAATGACCAAAGGAGTTCAGAAAATATGTTACAAAACTTCTGATACTGATTCTGATTTGTTCAAGTATCGGTAGCTGCGAAAAAGAAAATTACGGTCGAATTATATCGTATTTTCCAACAGCCCATGTGGTTTTATGTGAATCCAAACTCGTGCATTTAAATCGTGCTGTTATGACCATTACCGTCATTAAAGATTACATTACACAAAAAAGTCACGTGTAAGGTGGTGATCGTTGCACCCAATACTCTAATTTAGATTTGGTTAAAATGTGTTTGATTTACCTTACTGCTTAAGTCAGCAACCAACTACTCAGACACGCACTCTCTCTCTCTCTCTCTCTCTCTCTCTCTCTCTCTCTCTCTCTCTCTCTCTCTCTCTCTTCTGCTTCAGGCTTCCAAAACCACCACCAAAAGGTCACACGACCATCCAATACCGCTCTTTCAAAAAAGTTTAATGAAACAGCATACCTCTATGACTTAAGCATTTCCCCATTTCACTCAATTAATAATTACTCTGACGTCAACAATGCACTATCATTCTGGTACCAAACATTCCTCATAATTAAACACGCACCATTACATCAAAGAAGAGTTAAGCATCCCTAGATGAACCCGTGATTAACACCAGAATTGCTGCTAGAAATGATTCTACGTGACCAACGCAAGGCAGCAAATTTATTTGACGAATACAAAGAGCAGAGAAACTTTGTTTCAAATGAAACTGAAAAAGCCAAAAGAGAGTACTTCAATCAAATGATTACGGATGCAAAAACCACAGCGCCCATCTGGATGGCAATAAACACTATTGTACACAAACAGCGTACAGATTCACAAAATTCAACTATAAACATCGCTCCGGACAAATTTAACGCACACTTACTGTCATTATCTGATATCCTTACTCAAATTTCACACACTATAAGGGTATCTAATAAATATACATGTCCCACTTCCCTAATATCATTTTGCAAAACAGAGACTTGGATCCAGTAACTCACTCACGATTCCTTCTCTTGCTGCACATGAAGTAGGAATGCAAATAGCGCAGTTAAAGAATAAAAAATCCATGGGTCCTGATAACATACCTTCATTTCTTCTCAAACTGGCTGTAGCTTACATTGTCGAGTCTCTTACATATACATATAATTTGTCCATTGACACTAATGTCTTCCCTCAAGCTTTCAAAAGTGCCAAAGTGATCCTCATTCCAAAATCAAATGATTCGTCGGATCCAAATAATTTCAAACTCTCAATTCTATCCAAACCCCCCGAAAGACACACACACACACACACACACACACACACACACACACACACACACACACACACACACACACACACACGTACCTCAGTTCATGGAGAAAAACAAACTATTTCTCCTACTCCAATCTGGATTCCGATGTAATCACACCTGCCACACAGCATTATCACGAATGTGTGAGTCATGGCTTTCAAATATGAACCAGTCACAAAAGACAGGGGTTGTCTTTCTTGACTTCAAACAGGCGGTTGATCTCGTTGATCATTCCATTCTTTTAAAGAAACTATTTATCTACTTGAACCATTCCTCGATAGTCTCTTTATTCCAATCATACTTGAACGATAGGACTCAGTATGTGGTGCTTAATGGCAAAACCTCCGCTTCAGACTTTGTCAGACATGGAGTCTAACAAGGCTTAGTACTAGGCCCCCTCCTATTCTGCATCTTCATCAATGATTTACCATTGCCCATATCAGATGAATGAAAAAGTCACGACGTATGTAATTGCTGATGACCCGTCACTCCAAACAGATGGCAGTGGTCTACAGACAATAAAAGCATCTCTCCAGGAAAGTCTAAATGACGTGTCAGACTGGTGTCATTCAAACTCAATGGTCATACATCCAGTCAAAACTAAATCTATGATTATTAAAGCTACCCGCCAAAAGCAGCAATTAAGTCCTGTTTGCCTAAAACTTCAGTTGAATGGCACTTCTATCGAACAGGTAGATGAGCATCGTGTTTTACGGGTAACGATAGATAAAGAATTGAAATAGCAATCTCCTCTCAATAATGTATGCAAGGTAGTCTCAAAAACTTTTTCCTGTTATCTCAATTAAAGTGCTACGTCAACAGTACTGTGCTTAAACTTTTCTTCAATGCACACATAATGTCACGTATCAATTGCGCTTCAACAGTGTGTGACGGGAGTAGTGATGTCCACAGAAAAAGGCTGAATTCTCTCCATAGACGTGCAGCAAAACTACTCCATCCAGCTGTATCTCTAACAACAGATGAAAAACTAAAAACGCTGAACATACTTCCTCTGAGTAAGCAATTGGAATTCAACAAGGCATCATTTATGTTTACAATCTCGACAAATACTATGCCATGTGATATCAATGCCCTTTTTACAAGATTGAACAGCGCTTCTGGTTCGAAGATATTCCTTCTCCCCTACCCGCGCATTGATCAATACAAACAAGCCTAGCTTACTGTGGACCATATATCTGGAACTCACTTCCACCAAGTCTACTAAATACGAATACGTTAAAACTTTTCATGAAACATTTATATAAACATTATATGTCTCAATAAGATGATTATTTGATTAAAATCATTCGTGTCCATTTGCAATGTCTTCTGTAAACCATACTTTGAATATACCGTCTAAACATATAACCTACTCCATTAAATCGCTCATCTCCACTCCCACTCTGTCTACCAACCCTCTTCTCCTCCCCCTACCCCCCCCCCCTCTCTCTCTCTCTCTCTCCCTGTAGTTTTTGTTTGTTTGCTTGTATGTATGTATGTTTGTTTGTTTGTTTGTTTTCTTCTGTTTGACTACCCACCATGCCATTATTGCGTTTATGAATAGTCTGCTTATCATTGTAGAATTATATTACAGTATTGCTATGCTGAATTGCCACTATGAATGATATGTGTTGAAATAATGTATGTATGACGAGGACAGATTGTAAGACTAGGCCTTGACCTAAAATCTTCATCCTTGCGTATTAAAGACCAATCAATCAATCAATGTCTTAAACACACACAGAAACACACACACACACACACACACACACACACACACACACACACACACACACACACACACACACACATACACACACGCATACACACACACTTCATATTATCGAGTATTAAGTCTTGCCTCTCTGGTGTGTGTGTGTGTGTGTGTGTTGTTGTGTGTGTGTGTGTGTGTGTGTGTGTGTGTGCGTGTGTGTGTCTGTGTGTGTGTCTGTGTGTGTGTCTGTGTCTGTGTGTGCGTGAGTGCATGTGTATGTGTGCGTACGTGCGTGCGTACGTGCATGTGCGCCTGCGGGCGCGCGCGCGCGTTTGTGTGTGTTCAAATCTTCCCTTCTTTTAATGTGGTTGCAGAGAGCAGCAAAGTGTCCTGATTAGGCTCCACATCGGGCACAACAGACTCAACAGTCACTGGTGCCGAAAGCTCAAGGTGGTGCCTTGCCGGCAGGAAGAACAGTCAACGGAGCATGTGCTCCCAAAATGCTTACTGCATGAACAGCCAAGGAGAGAGGTGTGGCCAACAGAGACAGCTCTGATGACGAAGCTCTACGGCAGTCCACAAGAGCTGGAGAAAACGGCGCTATTCATCTCAAGGGTCGGACTGACCGTGTAGACCAAGGCGTTCGCAAAGAAGAAGATGTTGTTGCTTTTGCGGTTGTTGTTATTGTTGTTGTTGTTGCTGTTGTTATTGTCGTCGTTGTTCTTGTTTCTTGTTGTTGTTGCCGGTACTCACGCGGGGAGTTGGGTCCAAATTATTCAAATATACCAACGCATCGATTTACTGATCACCACATGATTCAGTCTAGTATGCCCCAAGTCAAAACCAGTCCCACAAATCTTTGCAGGAAAATAATGTTTCTGTGCTCGCAGAATTATGGAAGAGAAGGAGCGCGTGCAGCATATATCATTTGTAAGAAACTGCAGATTGGTCGGGTTGATAACTCACCCATGTTTGAGAGAGAGAGAGACAGAGACAGACAGACAGACAGACAGACAGAGACAGAGAAAGAGAAAGAGTACAAAAGCGTGCAAGCAGTATTGTCTGTGCATCTGGTGAGAACTCTTCAGTACTACCACCATTGTATACCACCTCCACTATCACCCCAAACCTTTCCCCTTTCCCACTCCCGTCCGTCCATTTTTTTTACATTCCCCCACCCCACCCCCACCCCCCTCCCTCCCTGTGCTCCTCCACCCTTCCAGGAAAAAAAAAATGATGATGAAAACACGACCAACAAAGAACTCCCTCCCCCCCCCCCCCTCCCCCTTCCCTCTCCCACCACCACTCCACATTTCGGAAACAAATGCGTCATCACTGAGCTAGCGTGATGATCGCCCAGAACTGTTCAAAGAATCTTTGTTCTGAGAAATAACCGGTATCTCTACCCCTGTGCACAGGTGGTTCCGGATCACTCAATCAGACTGTCTTCTGCCAAGATATCCTGTTACGGAAGACTGCTACCGAGTTCAAAAAGACGAACTGTAAAGGTAATTTATGACTTTTCAGAATGCAAGGTGCCAAGATGTTTAAGCTACGGTTGAAAAGGAGTTCCAAAAGATGTGAACTGATCAATCTAATTACTGATCGACATGGTATGCCGAAATGTTGAGTATGTGAGTAGCTTATACGAGTTCCAGCAGACTTGAGCTGGAACGGTACTCATTTACTCGTCAGAATCCGCCTTGGCTTAAGGCTGTGTCAGACCAATTGACGTAGGATGGAACATCAAGGCTACATCAAAATGTTGTTATGCTCTGCATAGTTATGCGGGGATTGTCTTCAGTTGTGACAAGCTCCTAGCATAAAATTATCAGTCGCCAAAATCCTCCGAAGTCGGAGTGTGGCTGCCCATGTGGCGGGGTAATCAAAAACGGTCACACACGTAATGTTCTCATCCCCAGCTGATGCATTTGTACCATAGTGTTCAAGTACTCGGCTGTTTGAATGGTCCCTGGAGTCTTTTAGCCAGGGTACGACAACAACAACAACAACAACTCATCAGAATGTAATCTGTGGTGGTGTTCGGCACTGGAAGAATACCAGTTACAACAGACCTCAATGGTGAAGTTTCGTCATGGAGGACAAAAGAGTACTTTTCCGTATGAAATGGGTGATCAAAAGAACTCTCATGTGGTGCTGAATTTTATCTTCATGGAGTGCAATGACTTTGTGGCACGCGTGATGATCAATATAATCAAATACTGATATTCAGTTCCAGTTGTATAACAGCTCAGCTGATCGCATATATACTTGTCAGGGCTGAAAATCAATATTTTGGTAACAGGTAAAGAAATCAGTTGTTGTCGTACCCTGGTTAAAAGACTCCAGGGATCATCCGAACAGCCGAAGCACCTGAACATGGTACAAATGCATCAGCTGGGGATGAGAACATTACGTGTGTGACCGTTTTTGATTACCTCGCCACATGGGCAGCCACACTCCGACTTCGGGGGATTTTGGAGACTGATAAGGTTATGCTAGGAGCTCGTCACGACTGAAGACAATCCCCGCATAACTATGCTGAGCATAACATTTTGATGTAGCCTTGGTGTTCTAGCCTGTGTCAGTTGGTCTGACACAGCCTTAAGCCAAGACGTAAAGAAATCAGTGATTTCGGCATAACTGCCCGGGGGGAGGGGGGGGGGGAGGGGGATCATAGTTGCATTTGCGCAAGTGCGAATGAAATATGCCATTATCATCATTGTTACTATTTACCATCACCGTCATCATCATCATCATCATCATCATCATCATCATCATCATCATCATCATCATCATCATCACCACCACCACCATCATCATCATCATCATCTGTAGAACTGACCTCTCTGACTATTGACACTTCCTTTTTAATCTCCCTTATTCTTTAAATGGATCCACAAGCATAGGCTAAAAGATTTTCCCCTGTGATTTTTACTCTTTACATAATGATTTGAAAATGTCAAAATTTATATCTGACAGCGCTTTCATTTCGTTTTATACTTTTCTACCTTTCTCTGACTGTTTTGAGGTGCCGTCGGGTTATGTTTCTGAACTCTTGGTGGTGAGAATACCACAGAATTATGGTGTGGTATATCTCCATTGGATGCCACGGGAGCACAGACACAATCAACCGTGTCTCCCTGACGAGTCCAAATCAGCGGGCGAAAGGCTTCTGAGCAGGTAATATGTATGGTTCTGCTTTCAAGAAGGACTACACTGGTCCCCACAAGATGCTAGTGAAGGATTATAATTGAATACCATAACTTCTTGCCCGTATTTTTCCTCTCGCCCCCCGCCTGACGAGTCCAAATCAGCGGACGAAAGGCCTCTGACCAGGTGACATGAATGGTTCTGCTTTCAAGATGGACTACACAGGTCCCCACAAGAAGCTAATGAAGGATTATAATTGAATACCATAACTTCTTGTCCCCGTATTTTTCCCCCCCCCCCCCCCCCCCCTCCCTCTCCCACCCCTCTTTTTTCTTCATTGTGATCACGGAGGAATTGTTTGCCCCTTCTATACAATCGTCAAAAACTGCTACGTTGCCAGGTGTATAAACAAACACGTTAGCTGATTAATAGGGTACATGTGCTTGCGTTTGAATGCACGCATGCCTGTCAGTTGTGCTATGTTGATATGGCATCTGTTAGGACTCGTCTATGGCACCGTTCCGTAATATTTTCTGATGTATTCATTCACTTGGTCATGTATCCAGCCGTAAGCCAGTGCACTGTGGTCTCTAGCTTAGCAGACGTGCGGCAGCGTATATGGATTAGTCTCTCACGCAGTGACGCCACCTTCGTGAAACTAAAACTGCGAATGGAATAATGCGAAAGGGCATTAGAATACACACCAGCATCAGTGAAGGCTATATGCTCTGTACGTGAGTGTCAGTGCACGTTTGCATGTGTGGGGGAAAAAGGTGGATGACGTCGGAAGAGTCAGGTTACAAACCGTTCTCCTTTGTCTGTGATACGAAACTTAATGTCGCATTCATCGTTCGGTGACCGTCGAGTTGTTCTTTTGTCTGCACATCATCACAATACCCGCCATATATCTGTCACTGTAACCTTTCCGATCTTGTATTTCAGGAGTCACTGACTTTTCTCTTACCTGGGTACGTTGTCATCCGCGTTGGCTGGTTTATCTGTTCATCAGCAAGATCATGCAAACCTTCCGCGTCGATTTTTATCAAACCTGATGGAAAGGTAAGAATATGACCCAAGGACGTACCGTTGAAACGGTTGGTTGGTTAGGCAAACACTACTGAACCGGTTTTTAATGAAACTTGGTGGGGAAAGATGGTGTGTTGCACAAGGACAAACCATTAAATGTTGGTGTGTATCCATGATACTGATCTGGATCCACGAGGAAGTCTGCTCTCTCCCTGGTGCCCTTCAAGTTAACACGCGCGCGCGCGCGCGCGCACGCGCGTGCACACACGTGTACACACACACACACACACACACACACACACACACACACCGTGTGTGTGTGTGTGTGTGTGTGTGTGTGTGTGTGTGTGTCTAGAGAGAGAGAAAGACAGAGAGACAGAGACAGACAGACAGACAGAGACAGAGACAGAGAGATAGACAGAGACAGAGAGAGAAACCAATAAGTTTGCTTTTTCATTTTTTAAATAAAATTTTCGATGAAAACAGCAGTAAGTTAGCTTTTTGTACTCCCAGTTCTTATAGAACAGGGAGTACTTTAGAATGGGAACGAAGAAATGCTCTGTGTGTGTGTGTGTGTGTGTGTGTGTGTGTGTGTGTGTGTGCGTCCGTGGTCAAAATATGTTCCACTCGCTCCAGACAAAACTACTGGGCCGATCTTTCTGAAAATTTGTAGGTATGTTCATTATGGGTCCCGGATGATGCCCGATGTTTTAGTTTAGTGTTATAGCCGTTACTAACGGCTGTAACGGCCTGTAACGGTTTTTCTTCTTTATGGAATATCTCAGAAAGTACTTGGCCGCTCTTTGTGAAAATTAGCAGGTATGTTCATTATGGGTCACGGATGATGCCCGATGTTTTAGTTTACCGTTATAGCCGTTACTAACTACTGTAACGACCTGTAACGGTTTTTCTTCTTTATGGAATATCTCAGAAAGTACTTGGCCGTTCTTTCTGAAAATTAGCAGGTATGTTACTAACGGCTATAACTGCCCATAACAGTTTTTCTTCTTTATGGAATATCTCAGAATGCACTTGGCCGATCTTTCTGAAAATTTGTAGATATGTTCATTATGGGCGACGGATGATGCCCGATGTTTTAGTTTACTGTTATAGCCGTTACTAACGGCTATAACGGCCCATAACGGTTTTTCTTTTTTTATGGAATATCTCAGAATGTACTTGGCCGATCTTTCTGAAAATTTGTAGGTATGTTAATTATGGGTCACGGATGACGCCCGATGTTTCAGTTTACCGTTATAGCCGTTACTAACGGCTATAACGGCCCATAACGGTTTTTCTTCTTTATGGAATATCTCAGAAAGTACTTGGCTGATCTTTCTGAAAATTTGTAGGTTTGTTCATTATGGGTCACGGATGATGCCTGATGTTTTAGTTTACCGTTATAGCCGTTACTAACGGCTATAACGGCCCATAACGGTTCTTCTTTTTTATGGAATATCTTAGAAAGTATGTGGCCGATATTTCTGAAAATTTGTATGTATGTTCATTATGGGTCAAGGATAATGCCCGATGTTTAAGTTTACCGTTGTAGCCGTCACTAACGGCCCATAATGGTTTTCTCCTTTATGGAAAATCTCAGAAAGTACTTGGCCGATCTTTCTGAAAATTTATAAGTATGTTCATTATAGGTCACAGATGATGGCCAATGTTTACCAGAATAGCCATTACTAACGGTTACACCAGCCCAAGACGGTTTTTCCTCTTCATGGAATATGTCATGCGTATTCAGGATAAACTGGGAGTACGTTTATATGCTTTGCATCTGTTTGAGTTTGTGGAGCCTCTCTCCTGGCCATCTGTCTGACCGCCACCCATGGTTTGTCTTGTGCATTTTCTGTGTGTGTTATCTGTGTTTTCTGCAGGCGTCTTTGTCGAATGTTCACTCGTGTGTTTTGTCTTGTTTATTAATTAAGCGCGTGTTTTACACTCTCTCATGTGTGTTTATTTGTATTTTGATTTGTAATAACCTCCTTTGATATGACATTAACTCAATTCGTGATCCCCCCCCCCCCTCTCTCTCTCTCTCTCTCTCTCATCGTATGTACCCCTGGCTCGGTAGGAGCCGTGCAGGATCGACAACTCCCACAAACAAATGCTTTCGATGGGGCTTTGAATCCACGATCTGTCAGCTTGCACATCTGTGTGACTCTAAGCGCAACGGCGACAGGCGTATATCATTCAATATCAGTCGCCGAAACGTCACCCACTGTGCGAGACACCGTGACTGCACAGTTTGTTGAGTCACGTTGATAGTGTTCAGTGGGGCCTGTTCTGATTCGATAGGCTACCACCTATCAATAGGCACCCTGCAGACGATTACTGCCAGGTCATTGAATCAGGTTGAGTAAACCTCTCCATCCGAAGTGTCAGTCATCTCTAGGGGCCGTCCCTATGTGACTGCGAAGACGTTTGATACTGGCGCAGAACAGTTTAAAAGAAAAAATCCCCCCCCCAAAATTATATATATATATATATACAATAGACTAATAAATTCCAAGGATAAGTAACCGACACCATTGCCTTAGACAGTTTAGCTCTTTGTTGGAGGGGACGGGTGACGAACTTAATTAATTCAACATCCCCCTCACACATAGACAACGTGAAACTCGTAGAACACTCTGAAACCAAAGCATGCTAGCATTGAAATGTGATCGCTGTACTAATCAATGACGATGGGAACAAAGGTGATAATGGTGCATTCCCAGACTGCCACTTTGTTTTACCGAATGTTTAGTGATTCTAGCCCGTGTCTGGGTCGATGCAGTTGGCCTGTCACCCCGCCTTGGCTTAAGGCTGTGTCAGGCCAAGTGACATAGGCTAGAACACCAAGGTTACATCAAAATGTTGTTATGCTGTGCCAGGCCAATTGACATAGGCTAGAACACCAAGGTTACATCAAAATGTTGTTATGCTGTGCCAGGCCAATTGACATAGGCTAGAACACCAAGGTTACATCAAAATGTTGTTATGCTGTGCCAGGCCAATTGACATAGGCTAGAACACCAAGGTTACATGAAAATGTTGTTATGCTGTGTCACGCCAATTGACATAGGCTAGAACACCAAGGTTACATCAAAATGTTGTTATGCTGTGTCAGGCCAATTGACATAGGCTAGAACACCAAGGTTACATCAAAATGTTGTTATGCTGTGTCAGGCCAATTGACATAGGCTAGAACACCAAGGTTACATCAAAATGTTGTTATGCTGTGTCAGGCCAACTGACA
>CM065733.1:2756424-2853924 GCA_033310375.1 Conus canariensis
TGTGCGCACGTGTGTGCGCGTGCGTGTGTATGAAAGCTCTGCATTTCAGTCTGATCCTGTGTTGTACTGTACGCGGAATCCATTTATTCTGATACACCTTTATAAACATCCAATATTGAAAAGCTACAAATCTGCGTCTTTCATTACATAGAGAAAGATGGAGAGAGAGAGAGAGAGGTCTGTAGGAGTGTTTACATGATTTGTGTGTGGGCTGTCACAGTACGTACATTTTGTTCATTCTTTAAGATCTATTCACCAAGAATGGAAGATGAAAACATGAAAAAGTGTTTGTGCCTGTGTGTTTGTGTGTATTCATCTCCTGACAAACTGAGCACTATACTCAGAACACAAGCATCACACACAAAGACAGCAGGACTGAACCAATCTCAATAAGCTTTATTCCACGCAACTTTGAAATAACCAGTGGAGCATAGGCACCGACATCTTGCTGAGGATCCCAACTTGCACTTTCTTTCCCCACCATGGAATGATTTCAATCTATGGGAGGCTGCGTTTTTCACGTCAAAGGAATCCTGGGCAATACTGCATCCAAGATTGTCTTTCGTCCATCACGCTCTTGCATTCAACTGATGACCAAACTAACACGCTGAATTCAAACATGAAACAGCAAAATCTTTTTTCCATGAGTTACATGATTTTCTGAACATGATCACAAACAGAACCTGAAACGCAAACCTATCTTGGAAAAAAAAAAGTTTTTTTTCTCTGCATTTTTTTTTTTAAATAACAAAAACTTGAAAGTGAACTTTAACAGTACGAAGAGATCAATTCATGACGTAATTCATAGTATAAAACATGCATGATTATCTCAGTCCTCATGGGTTTTCTATCAAGGGCAACGTACTATCAAGGTATAAAATGACCCAAGGATACATTGCAGTTTCATTGTTGAACATGGTGCAATCCAAACATGACAAATTTCTCTCCAAACATACTGTCAAGACAGCAATTTCCAATGATAAACTTCTTTTGTCAGATTTCTTATGTTGCTCAACAGAAAATGCGGACACAGACCCATTTACCCTTTAACTGGATGTATTTTCTACAAACATTGTGTGCATATCTTCAACATTCTTGTAAAAGGCCATTCCCTAGCCTGCTGTGGTATGCTCTCTAGCCCATTTTTTTTACTTTTCTTTTTCTTTAAAACATTTTAGAGCATGTTGTCAAAGAACACAATCTCACACTCGGATTTTAGCAAGAGTTGTTGCTCTTTGGTTAAAGCCCCCAAGCTGACCCACCAAAAATTGCTCCATGGCGACACTCCTCATATGCAATTAATTTTCAAGAACTTCATCCCCACATCTTTTTTTTTTTTCTTTTAATCACCTTTGTTTTAGTTCATAGTATTTATCATGTTTTCACCAAACATGCATGATAGATAGGGCAAAATCATACGGGTAAACAGGTCTGTGTTCTGGTTTCAATGCGAGGGATCTAGTGCGAAGTATGGTCTCAGGTAGAAGTGACCAAGTGATGACAGAGAAGAAGCACAAAGAACTCCTGAAAACAGCAACAACCACACATAAAGCCACAGCACTTCCGAACATACATGTATGTATTCATCATCAGTTGTGGGCAAACTGATGGCAATGAAAGCAAGCACTTAAATGATGATGGAATCTGCTTACACTCACACCTAAAAACATCATAAATTTGAATTACTCCCATACTTTTACACATATTCAGAGACATACAGTGATAAAAAAAAATACATGATTCATTTTTGCTTTCATGACTTAAAGAAATCATTTGCACATTTTAGGTATACACAACACTATCAAAAATACACTGCCCAAAGCTGTAAAATCAAAGAATGAGTTAGTTATAAACAATCACAAGCAGCAAAACAATGGGTATACAAAATGTTTTTCACACATCATGAATAAGCCAGTCTGTACAGACGGTAAGTTCATTGTGGGAACTTAAAAGACAACAAACGCTTAACGTTTATACTCAAAGTGCAAGCTGCAAGAAAACTTCAGCAGACTTGTGAATCCATACAGAAAACGATACAACCACCACACATTTTCAGAGCTCAATAGAAACAATAGAAAAGCAAGATAGTTCTTGCCAGCAGTGCTGCTGGGTAGTCAAAGGTAAATATCACAACGTCCTGAATAAATCGGAAGCAAATAGTAGTACTGAAGAGCAAAGATTCCACCAAAGGTGCCACAACTATCAAATGAAAAATTGACACATTGCATTGAAATGATGGTGCTTGGTGAACATTATTATACCAAGAAATGGCACTTTGGTTACCTTGATGCTTACATAAAATTGTTTTTGAACTGGTGACACTTGGTGGGCATTTTAATACAATGAAATTGGCTAACTGATGAGTACACTGGTGAATATACTGATTAAGTAAAACGTGGTTACGGTCACTATATGCTCTGATTTACGATGCTTTTTGTTATATATTTTAATTTAAGTGTTTATTACTTTTGTCTTTTTCTGAAATCAAAGCTTTAAGTCACCTATAACAAAAGCTTTGAATGACCTTTAATCTTTTTTCGATACACATGCATGTACACATCCACAGGCTTATGTTTTTCAACAGTTCTTTGCATCAGTTCTTATCACATCATCAAAATAAAAAAGGGTAGAGAGAAAAAGAAAAGCAGAAAAGCAAAAGAGAGAGGCAGAAATTAAAAGTGATGAAAAACACAGTACAATGAATACAGTTTACCTGGGTCTGTGGGCAAAAAGCTGATAATCTTGCAAAAACAAATAACATGTTTTCACATGAAACATTGCTTAAAGGAACATGTATATGCAACAATAACAAAAGATATTATGTTATACATTTTATCTTAAACTCCACTACCGCAGTCAATTTGTGCGATTCTTTCCAGGCATAGGAAAATATAACAATTCTCCAGAGATGAGCAATCATTCTCATCACCGTCTAGTGGACTAGTCCGGTTCTACACAGAGATGCTGCCTTCCCTGAAGTTGGTTTTGCCGATCAGCACGTTGATCAGAACGCTGTGCCCCTGACCATACTCCTGCAAAGCCTGCTGGATCATCTCCTTCATCTTGTCCTCGTTGGTACGATCCAGACGCATGCCTCTGCCGCCATAGCCGTGAGCAACTTCCTCGTAGTCAGAGTACTGGGCAAACACACATTGCAGTGTCATTAACATATTGTTTTGCGTTGTATCAGTTTCTCTTTCATTGGCTGGTTTCTCTGTTAAGTGTAAGCAAAAAAGTAACTGCATTTCAATTAGGGTATTTTCTGCAGCAGAGAAACCATGTTGCATAACACCATAGACAATATGGCACTAAAGAGCATGTAATACTTTTTAACGGATACCAGGCTTCCCATCATGTAAGTTTCCACCCAGGGAACCAAAATTAACATTTTTCAAAGGTTTTAACATTTGTATGGTCATTTTTCAAAGGTTTTAAAATTCTTACAGTCATTTTTGTTCTTTTCAAAAGATAAAAATGTACATGTTATGGTAATTTACTAAGTGTGTTGATAATCATTATCAACATTTCTCTTCAGAGTATATGCAAGCCTCTTGCTGATCAGCCAAGTGATTGATCGCTTCATAACATTGAAAAGCCAAGGTACGTCTAGAATACTGCTAGCTTCAACTGAAACCAGTTTATGTAGCAAGACCCCTTCCTGTAGATGTAATATGCATTCATATCCCTCTGTTTTTCTATAAGTTTTCAGATCCTTTTACATTCTTTCTGCAAATGATTTTCAATTCCAGATACTCCCTCATTTGTACATGATGAAAAGACCCGAGACACATACAGACCAGACCCAATTGTAAATCACAAATGAATACCAACTTACCTAACCTGTATGTAAAAGATGCTGATAGGCCGAATTAACATATGAAATGTTATTTACTTAAAACTGGTCTAATTTATACGCAACAGATATAAACAAATTCACTGGAATTGAACAGGCAGCTACAAAATAAACCTAATTTTTATATAATACATACACACCAGATTTACTTGTACTTATTAGCTTAGAAAAAATCTTAACTGCTGTAAAAAATTCAACAGCACAGAACTTTTCACTTCATGTGAGACTATTTTTTGTCAGAACAGATGACACACCTCAAAAGGCTTTTAAGCCAGATATTCTAAAGCAAATAATGTTCTAAGATCTACTGGTGACCTATGACAGGCGATACAAAGCATGATAAATGGCCTGCCGACGACATGGCAGATGACACAAGTGACTCACAGCAAGGTCGCAGCCCACACTGCTGTTGAAGAGGGGCACCTGTTCACGGGCAATCTGCGTCCAGCCGGCGTCATTGCCCACCAACGCCAGCACTGGTGTCTGCAAAATAAGTGTCATCCAGTGTCTGTATCATTTGAGGTGTGTGACACACTGGTGTCTGCAAAATAAGTGTCATCCAGTGTCTTTATCATCTGATGTGTGTGACACACTGGTGTCTGCAAAACTAGTGTCATCCAGTGTCTGTATCATCTGATGTGTGTGACACACTGGTGTCTGCAAAACAAGTGTCATCCAGTGTCTGTATCATCTGATGTGTATGACACACTGGTGTCTGCAAAACAAGTGTCATCCAGTGTCTGTATCATCTGATGTGTATGACACACTGGTGTCTGCAAAACTAGTGTCATCCAGTGTCTGTATCATCTGATGTGTGTGACACTGGTGTCTGCAAAACTAGTGTCATCCAGTGTCTGTATCGTTTGAGGTTTATGACACTGGTGTCTGCAAAACAAGTGTCATCCAGTGTCTGCATCGTTTGAGGTGTGTGACACACTGGTGTCTGCAAAACTAGTGTCATCCAGTGTCTGTATCGTTTGAGGTTTATGACACTGGTGTCTGCAAAACAAGTGTCATCCAGTGTCTGCATCGTTTGAGGTGTGTGACACACTGGTGTCTGCAAAACTAGTGTCATCCAGTGTCTGTATCATTTGAGGTTTATGACACTGGTGTCTGCAAAACAAGTGTCATCCAGTGTCTGCATCGTTTGAGGTGTGTGACACACTGGTGTCTGCAAAACTAGTGTCATCCAGTGTCTGTATCGTTTGAGGTTTATGACACTGGTGTCTGCAAAACAAGTGTCATCCAGTGTCTGCATCGTTTGAGGTGTGTGACACACTGGTGTCTGCAAAACTAGTGTCATCCAGTGTCTGTATCGTTTGAGGTTTATGACACTGGTGTCTGCAAAACTAGTGTCATCCAGTGTCTGTATCGTTTGAGGTGTGTGACACACTGGTGTCTGCAAAACTAGTGTCATCCAGTGTCTGTATCGTTTGAGGTTTATGACACTGGTGTCTGCAAAACTAGTGTCATCCAGTGTCTGTATCGTTTGAGGTGTGTGACACACTGGTGTCTGCAGCAGAATAGCTCAGTTAGTAAAGCACTGGGGTCGTGATCCTAATGACCCTGGGGTTGTAGGTTTGAATCTCTGCCAGGCTGTTGTAGTAGAGAGGGATTTTCCCCGTGGAATCAACAAGGGTCCCTGAAAACTGTTTAGAATGTGACTATAAACTGAGGTTCCATGTGTCAACGCATGCATAAGATCTTGCACACACGTGAAATTCAATCTTGCACACACGTAAAATTCAATCATCAACTTTTGCAACAAGCCAGTCCGGCCATGGGTTCGGATGACATGTATACACACAGCATGCATCCTCCACACACACAGAGGGAACAAGCCAATATCTGAGTGACCGATATTCGATGAATGACAAGGGAAACAAATGATTACACCAGCAGGCAGCTCTTCAGTCGGCTCTACTCAGGTTGGCAGCCCATGGTGTAAATGTGAATGTGGATTGTAAAGCTCTAATAGTTTGTTTCTAACCAAGGATAGGTGCTATATAAGTATGATATTAATGACACATACATCACACCGGGTCTGTATCATATACTGTATAAAATATTTTGGTGTTTACAACACATGTATCATAACTGTGGCTTCTCACACGACAATGATTGCCATACATTTGTCATGCTGTGTATCATATCATGTGTATGGCACTCCGATGTCTGCAACATATAGCATACTGTATTTCATTAAATAAAGTGTGTGATACACTTGTGTCCGTGACATACTTGATACTGTGTAGTGAATGAAGTGCACGACATTGTCTGCAACATATAACTCATGCTGTGTAATACATAAAGCCTAGTATGTATAAGTGTTTGCCATACATGTGTTTTATAGTGTCTGCAACATACAAGGCTTATGACATACAAGTTTACAGAATTCATGTGCAAATATATAAGGAACATGATAACATTGTTGTGCACAGCTGAATCTGTAATATATAAAAGATATAATACCTTGTCTGCAACAAAAGTTTCACTTCATACCTAATAATTTGTAGCATATGACATACTAGTATATACAACACACATCATAATATATAATACATAAAGTGTATGATAAACTGGTGTCTACAACAAATGTGCAGAACGCATAATATATGATGCATTGTCACCAACACATCATACACGTACCTTTATCACATTATGTGAATGACAAAATGGGTGTATATATAAAACAACCCAAACGCCTTTAACAAAAAAAAAGGCAAGGCTACCCAGAAAGCCCTCAATGTTGACCACTAAAATCACCGAATGTGTCTAATGTATAAACACACACATACACATGCACACACATAGACAAACACACACACACACACACACACACACACACACGCACACACACACACACACACAAACACACAGAACAGCCTCTCACCTTATGCCTGGTGAAGGTATCAAATTCAGCCACACTGTAGCCCAGAGAGCCATCACCATAAATGATCCACACCTCCGCATCTGGCCGACACAGCTTAGCTCCCAGCGCAAAGCCACCGCCCACGCCCAGGGTGCCGAAGGCTCCAGGGTCCAGCCAGGTCAGGGGTCCTCGAGGCCTACCAAAGGTCACCTCACACAGTCACTGCACTTTTCTAGATCTTGGCTGAGGCTGAGTCAACGCTTTCCTTGCATCTATTTCATATGACAGATCTTTTTGTCAGTGCAGATGCAACACTTTCCACTGATGTCATGTAAATCCAAGTCACTGCCGATAGAACATTTTCAGTGCAGATGCAATATGTTCTTTCCACTGATGTCATGTAAATCCAAGTCACTGCTGATAGAACATTTTCAGTGCAGATGCAATATGTTCTTTCCGTTAATGTCATACAAATCTAAGTTATTGCTGATGGAGCATTTTCACTGAATCTGTAATGCACAGCAGATCCTCACCAATCCTGATACAGTCTGTTTTCAAAATATTTGAGTCAACGCTAACTGACTTTTACAGATTGCTTTTGGCCAAAGGTCTTAATCAATACTGTTACAACTTTCAAAGATTCTCTTTCACAAAACTGGCCCCGGGTTAATGCTGATTCAACGTTTTCCTTCTGCCCGTGTAACCCCACAACCCTCGTCAACACTGATATAACATTCTCCTTCAGTCTGATTCTGACAATGTCATCTGTGCCGCATTACTGTTCCTGTGGTAAAAATGCAGGTAAACTGTGACTGATTTCAGACTACTGAGGAAGGAGGAAGAAGCCAGTACAGTGTGATCTACCTTTCTTTCTGTTCAGCATAACTGCCTGTTTCACACGTCTTTTCCACTCACATTTTCTATTTAGTATATTACTATCCGTTACACTTGCACTACTTGGAATCAACGTCCATTGCATCTGTCTCTTGTGTTCAGGATCACTACTCATTACGCCTGTCTTTCTATTCAGGATATTTACCCATTATACCTGTCTTTTATGTTCAAGATCACTACCCTTAACGCCTGTCTTCTATTCAGGATCACCACCCATTACACCTGTCTTCTACTCAGGATCACCACCCATTATAACTGTCTTCTATTCAGGATCACCACCCATTACACCTGTCTTCTACTCAGGATCACCACCCATTATAACTGTCTTCTATTCAGGATCATTACCAATTACACCTGTCTTCTACTCAGGATCACCACCCATTATAACTGTCTTCTATTCAGGATCACTACCCATTACACCTGTCTTGATTGTTCAAGATCACTACCCATTACATCTGTTTTCTATTCAGGATCACTACCCATCACACCTGTTTTCTATTCAGGATCACCACCCATTACACCTGTTTTCTATTCAGGATCACTACCCATTACACCTGTTTTCTATTCAGGATCACTACCCATTACACCTGTCTTCTATTCAGGATCATTACCAATTACACCTGTTTTCTATTCAGGATCACCACCCATTACACCTGTTTTCTATTCAGGATCACCACCCATTACACCTGTCTTGATTGTTCAAGATCACTACCCATTACATCTGTTTTCTATTCAGGATCACTACCCATCACACCTGTTTTCTATTCAGGATCACCACCCATTACACCTGTTTTCTATTCAGGATCACTACCCATTACACCTGTTTTCTATTCAGGATCACTACCCATTACACCTGTTTTCTATTCAGGATCACTACCCATTACACCTGTCTTCTATTCAGGATCACTACCTATCGCACCTGTCCTGTCCAGGATAAATACCCATCATACCTGTCTTCTCTGTTCAGGTTCACTACCCATTACCCCTGTCTTCTATTCAGGATCACTATCAGTACACCTGTCTTTCCATTCAGGATAAATACCCAGTACACCTGTCCTGTTCAGGATAAATACCCATTATACCTGTCCTTCTGTTCAGGATAAATACCCATTACACCTGTCTTCTATTCAGGATCACTATCATTACATCTGTCTTTCCATTCAGGATAAATAGCCATTACACCTGTCTTCCAATTCATGATCAATACCCATTACACCTGTCTTTCTATTCAGATTAAGTACCCATTATACCTGTCTTCTGTGTTCAGGATCATTAGCCACTACAACTGTCTTCAATTCAGGATCACTACCCGTTACACCTCTATTTCTGTTCAGGATGAGTACCCATTACACCTGTCTTCTCTGTTCAGGATCACAACCCATTACACCTGTCTTCTATTCAGGAGCACTTTTTATTCAACATCACTGTTCATTACGCCTGTCCATCTTATTCAGCGTAACTGTCTTTTTAACGTCTTTTTTTATTCTGGATCATCGTGTATCACATACATCATTGTTGTAATCATCATCACTGTCAATTACACCTGTCTTTTCTGATCAATATTTCCAGTGAAAATAACCTTCCTGACCTCACCTGAGAATGTAGGCAGCGGTGGCTACGAAGTCACCACCATCAGCCACCAGAATGGTGTTGTCAGACATTATGTCTTCCACCATGTGCAGCACCTTCAGGGGATTGAGATGGACGTTGGTCACTTCCTCCGCCTTCTCTCTGTGCACCCACAACACACTTCGTCTTTATTGTCTTTATAACTGATTTACATGCCAACAACACACTTCGTTTTTATTGTCTTTACAACTGATTTACATGCCAACAACACACTTCGTCTTTATTGTCTTTACAACTGATTTACATGCCAACAACACACTTCGTCTTTATTGTCTTTATGACTGTTTACACACCAATAACACCTTTGCCTTTACTATCTTTATGACCGAGTTATGCCCCAACAACATAGTTTGTAATTATTGTCCTTGTGAATAATTTGCGCATGAGCAACATATTTAGTGGTCACTGTCTTTATGACCAGTTTACACACCAATGGCATGTTTTGTGTTTTCAGTCTTTACTGACCAATTCACAAACCAGCCGCACATTTTGTTCAATGTCCTTCTGATTTGTTTACACACCGGCAATACATTTTGTGTTTATCATCTTAATGCCTGCTTATCACAGCAACACCACACATTCTGTTTACGATCTTTCTGACCGTCCGTGCGTGCGTGCATGCGTGCGTGCGCGTGAGTGTGCGGGATGTGTGTTCATCACCAACCAATCTTTCAACCGTAAATATTTTCGTTTCTTTTTTTCATTTTTCTCTTTTTCTAACACCAAAGCAATCTTACCCATTCTTCTTTGTCTTGGTCTTTAAAAAACAAACAAACAAACAAAGCTTTATCTTTGTCATCAAATACACCATAACACTATTACCGATTCTTCTTTTCTTTGTCTTCATCTCTGCTGCGCAGCAGAGCCACCCAGTCAGGGTCACACTTGTAGCCCTGAAGGCCTTTGCTGATGGCCTTCACCGTGCTGCCCACGTCCGCCTGCACAGCCACTGTGGGCTTCCAGAACATGTCCGAGTTCTGCAACACCAACACACAGACCTCAGTGGACTTCTATGTCCGAGTTCTGCAACACCAAGACACAGACCTCGTGTGAACTTTAATGTCTGAGTTCTGCAACACCAACACATAGACCTCGTGTGAACTTTAATGTCTGAGTTCTGCAACACCAACACATAGACCTCGTGTGAACTTTAATGTCTGAGTTCTGCAACACCAACACATAGACCTCGTGTGAACTTTAATGTCTGAGTTCTGCAACACCAACACACAGACCTCGTGTGAACTTTAATGTCTGAGTTCTGCAACACCAACGCATAAACCTCGTGTGAACTTTGATGTCTGAGTTCTGCAACACCAACACATAGACCTCGTGCGAACTTTGATGTCTGAGTTCTGCAACACCAACACATAGACCTCGTGCGAACTTTGATGTCTGAGTTCTGCAACACCAACACATAGACCTCGTGCGAACTTTGATGTCCGAGTTCTGCAACACCAACACATAGACCTCATGTGAACTTTGATGTCTGAGTTCTGCAACACCAACACATAGACCTCGTGTGAACTTTGATGTCTGAGTTCTGCAACACCAACACATTGACCTCGTGTGAACTTTAATGTTCGAATTCTGCAACACCAACACACTGACCTCATGTGAACTTTAATGTCCGAGTTCTGCAACACCAACACATAGACCTCGTGTGAACTTTAATGTCCGAGTTCTGCAACACCAACACATAGACAAACTTTGATGTCTGAGTTCTGCAACACCAACACATAGACCTCGTGTGAACTTTGAAGTCTGAGTTCTGCAACACCAACACATAGACCTCGTGTGAACTTTGATGTCTGAGTTCTGCAACACCAACACACAGACCTCGTGTGAACTTTGATGTCTGAGTTCTGCAACACCAACACATAGACCTCGTGCGAACTTTAATGTCCGAGTTCTGCAACACCAACACATAGACCTCATGTGAACTTTAATGTCCGAATTCTGCAACCACCAAGACACAGACCTCGTGTGAACTTTAATGTCTGAGTTCTGCAACACCAACACATAGACCTCGTGTGAACTTTAATGTCTGAGTTCTGCAACACCAACACATAGACCTCGTGTGAACTTTAATGTCTGAGTTCTGCAACACCAACACATAGACCTCGTGTGAACTTTAATGTCTGAGTTCTGCAACACCAACACATAGACCTCGTGTGAACTTTAATGTCTGAGTTCTGCAACACCAACACACAGACCTCGTGTGAACTTTAATGTCCGAGTTCTTCAACACCAAGTGATAGACCTCAGAGGACTTTTATGTCCGAGTTCTGCAACAACGGACAGACCACGTGTCGACTTTTATGTCCGAGTTCTGTACCAACGGACAGACCACGTGTCGACTTTTATGTCCGAGTTCTGTACCAAAAGATACAGCTCATGTGGACTTAAAAAGTTGACAGCACAACTGCCCAGAACTTCTACTCAGCCACCAATGGCCAAATTTTACACTACAAACCTTGCTCAGCTTAGGGGTTTTATTATGTGAATGTGGTAATCACACTTCAGAGCTGTAAATATCAGTATAGGCACCCTCATCCCTCCCACCCATCCCCCCACATGCACACCTTAACTGGCTTCCCTCCATCCCTTCCGTAACTTTTCCCCTTGGCTATGGCAGTACAAGGAGTCCCCCTCTCCATGCCCCTCCCCCAACCATCAACCCCAAATGAACAGTGTACCTTGTACAGCTGGTCCTTGTCCCGGTTAATAGCGATGATCTTTGACCTGCGGTTTAACACACGCCCATACCCAAGGCGGAAATCACACACTGCACCTGAAAACAGTGACATGTAGAAAAAAAAAAATTAAAACCTAGTTTCTGATAAAAACCAAAGCACTGTCATCAACTGAATTAATCCCATCTGTTCGTAAGTATCAACCTGCTAATGTAAATCAGTCATGTCTTATACAAACATTTCAACCTGGCTTTGCTCGGCCTTTAACCCTCCCATCCACTGCACATTAATTGCAACCCCCGTCACTCCCCTGGGGGAAGAGAAAGAGAGACAGAAAGAAGCCACCTCTCTCTGTCTCTCCTGGAGAGACACAGACAGAGACCGACAGACAGACGGACGGTGACGGAGAGAGAGAGAGAGATACAATCATACATTAAGACAGAGGTACTGAGAGAGAGAGAGAGAGAGAGAGAGAGAGAGAGGGATGGACTGTGATAGCTCTTACAGGGAATGAAAATCTTAGGCTACTCCCACAACACTCCCCCCCCCCCCCCCCCCCCACTCCACCTCTCATTGACTTCTTTCTCCCCATCTCCTCAGACACAACAAACATGACCTACACAGCGCAGGTAGACGAAATGAGAAGCCTGCCTGAACTAAAAATAGAGCAGAACAGGAATGGCCCAGTCTGATGGCAAACGTTGACTGTGGTTGACTCTAACTGATTAAGGCTGGTTACTTTAATTTGGAGAGTCTAACCTAGAATGAGTGAAGAAAATCACGTGCTCACAGGCCAATGCACTCAGTTGTTTTGAGGCCGACTTGTCACAAAAATCTCCCCATATAAAGACTACAAAAAATGATAGCATTCATAAGGATGATATAAACCTCCCTTTGCAAATTAAGTAAAATATCAATATCTTATTGTAAATTTCTTATTAGACATGTGAACAACTTATTTCTTTTGAATAAATCCTTTCTTATTACACCAAAAGTGCACAAGGCAAATCTATCTATAATCAAACCTGCTAAGATCACCAGGTCAGCTTCTTTGAGAGCATCTCGTCTTTGTTGTCTGACTTGGATATCGCTATGGCGACCCAGCAGTCCTCGAGACATGCCACCCAGGAAGCAGGGAATCCCAAGAGCCTAAGTAACAAACATATCGAACATGAATTTTATTACTACTGTGACCTTTCTACAAAATGGCAAGCAGTTCTACTACAGCCCATTGCTATCACCTTCCTCAATTAGTTGCAAACATTTCTTCCACAATCCACGAGAGTCACCTACACCCTTTGAGTGGCATACAGTTCTTTCATAATCCACCAAGTCACCTACTCCTTTCAGTGGCGCACAGTTCTTCCACAATCCACTATAGTCACCTACTCCTTTGAGTGGCATACAGTTCTTCCACAATCCACTATAGTCACCTGCTCCTTTGAGTGGCATACAGTTCTTCCACAATCCACTATAGTCACCTGCTCCTTTGAGTGGCATACAGTTCTTCCACAATCCACTATAGTCACCTGCTCCTTTGAGTGGCATACAGTTCTTCCACAATCCACTATAGTCACCTGCTCCTTTGAGTGGCATACAGTTCTTCCACAATCCACTATAGTCACCTGCTCCTTTGAGTGGCATACAGTTCTTCCACAATCCACTATAGTCACCTGCTCCTTTGAGTGGCATACAGTTCTTCCACAATCCACTATAGTCACCTGCTCCTTTGAGTGGCTAACAGTTCTTCCACAATCCACTATAGTCACCTGCTCCTCTTGAGTGGTACACAGTTCTTCCACAATCCACTATAGTCACCTGCTCCTTGATGGGCACAGTTCTTCCACAATCCACTATAGTCACCTGCTCCTTGAGTGGCGCACAGTTCTTCCACAATCCACTATAGTCACCTGCTCCTCTGAGTGGCGCACAGTTCTTCCACAATCCACTATAGTCACCTGCTCCTCTGAGTGGCGCACAGTTCTTCCACAATCCACTATAGTCACCTGCTCCTCTGAGTGGCGCACAGTTCTTCCACAATCCACTATAGTCACCTGCTCCTCTGAGTGGCGCACAGTTCTTCCACAATCCACTATAGTCACCTGCTCCTCTGAGTGGCGCACAGTTCTTCCACAATCCACTATAGTCACCTGCTCCTCTGAGTGGCGCACAGTTCTTCCACAATCCACTATAGTCACCTGCTCCTCTGAGTGGCGCACAGTTCTTCCACAATCCACTATAGTCACCTGCTCCTCTGAGTGGCGCACAGTTCTTCCACAATCCACTATAGTCGCCTGCTCCTCTGAGTGGCGCACAGTTCTTCCACAATCCACTATAGTCACCTGCTCCTCTGAGTGGCGCACAGTTCTTCCACAATCCACTATAGTCGCCTGCTCCTCTGAGTGGCGCACAGTTCTTCCACAATCCACTATAGTCGCCTGCTCCTCTGAGTGGCGCACAGTTCTTCCACAATCCACTATAGTCACCTGCTCCTCTGAGTGGCGCACAGTTCTTCCACAATCCACTATAGTCACCTGCTCCTCTGAGTGGCGCACAGTTCTTCCACAATCCACTATAGTCACCTGCTCCTCTGAGTGGCGCACAGTTCTTCCACAATCCACTATAGTCACCTGCTCCTCTGAGTGGCGCACAGTTCTTCCACAATCCACTATAGTCACCTGCTCCTCTGAGTGGCGCACAGTTCTTCCACAATCCACTATAGTCACCTGCTCCTCTGAGTGGCACAGTTCTTCCACAATCCACTATAGTCACCTGCTCCTCTGAGTGGCATACAGTTCTTCCACAATCCACTATAGTCACCTGCTCCTCTGAGTGGCATACAGTTCTTCCACAATCCACTATAGTCACCTGCTCCTCTGAGTGGCATACAGTTCTTCCACAATCCACTATAGTCACCTGCTCCTCTGAGTGGCATACAGTTCTTCCACAATCCACTACAGTCACCTGCTCCTCTGAGTGGCATACAGTTCTTCCACAATCCACTACAGTCACCTGCTCCTCTGAGTGGCATACAGTTCTTCCACAATCCACTACGGTCACCTGCTCCTCTGAGTGGCATACAGTTCTTCCACAATCCACTACGGTCACCTGCTCCTTGAGTGGCATACAGTTCTTCCACAATCCACTACAGTCACCTACTCCTCTGAGTGGCGCACAGTTCTTCCACAATCCACTATAGTCACCTACACCCTTTGAGTGGCATACAGTTCTTCCAAAATCCACTACAGTCACCTACACCCTTTGAGTGGCATACAGTTCTTCCACAACCAACTAAGGTCACCTACTCTTTTGAGTGGTGCACAGTTTTTTGACAGCAATTACAATCATCTTCCTTTAAAGTGGCGCACAGGTCTTCCACAGCCCATTATAGTCATATTCCTCTTGAGTTGAACGTCATTCTTCTACAGCCCACTACAATCACTGAGTTGAACGTCATTCTTCTACAGCCCACTACAATCACCTACCTTCAGAGGGACTCGGTTCTTCTATGGCCAGCCACCACCATACCTTCCTTGAGAGTGGAAAACAGTTCTTCCACTGACAGCCCATTTAAACCATTCTTCCCATTCTTCCAGGATGGCAACATAGTATGTCCACAGCACACACCACCACCATCTATCTCCAGAACAGCAGACAGTTCTTTCACAGCTCTCTACACTCACCTCAACAGCAGCTGACAGATTTTCCACAGCCCACTACAATCACTTACTTCACAGAGCTGCCAACGCAGTTTACAACAATCGCTTACCTCCAGAGCAGCACGCAGTTCTTCCACAGGTGTGGGTGGCAGTGTGGCCTGGCTGCCCACCAAAATCACTGGTTTCTTGGCCTGGGAGACCAGTTTCACACACCGATGGACTGAAACATCATTTGACCATTGTTACAGGTCTAGCGCAAGGCAATACCATGAATTAGAGAAGACTCTACGAAGGAAATGAACTGACCATTTTGAAAATAAAATAAAACGGTGGAAACACTTTTCATTACAAATGCACTTCTCAATCACAAAATACACATAAAAGAGTACATTTAATCTGAAAGCAAAGAGATATAAAATTTTCTTTTCAGATAAACCTATTCTCTGGTAACCTTCAGTGACCAAATCTGAAGCAAATCCTCTTTGCCAAAGAGGATGACTGTTCAAGAGTAGCTCTATAGATCATTAAACAAATGTACTCCTATTCATCTATGTGTGCTTCATGCATATTGAATGAATGGTTTAACACTTGATATCAAATTGATGAATATGACAACAAGATATGAAAATAACCTGTGCTTGTGCACACTCATTTGCAACTCCATTTTCAATCATAACTTGCCACCTGGAAAACAGGGGAGGTAAACACAATGCAGTACACACTGCTCTGTTCCCTCTGGGCCCTCTTTTATAAGTTAGGTAAGACAACTGTGATTCATCACATTCAGTCCAAAGTTAAGAAGAAAAAAGTCTGATATGGGAGGCTGTTCCTTCTGTTGAACTGTAGTTTTCTCAATGAAAGCCTTGAAGACATGACATCTGAATAGGAATACTGACTGCATGCTTGAACTCTCGATATATTGAAATGATGGGGCACATGTAATTACCAACTTTTGTCCTTAACTGTGTGTGGGAAGAATCCGCAAGGCAAAAACTCTGTATGCATGTTTACTATAATCAACAGCTTTCAACACTTTCATGTTAAACTTGATCGTGAAATGCAATTTTTTTTTCTGGTTCTTTTGGTGAGGGTATCAATTAAACCTGTAATTTATGACATGATTTTGATTTCAATGTTTGTGATAAAATGTGAGCATTACTGAGAGTTCACAGTAATCAAGTTTCTGTAAACAAAAGGCATGAAACAACTCAACTATGGCAGGCATTATGGGAGTCAAACACGTCTAACGAGAACAGATTTAGATGCTTCAGGACTGACTCAGCACTAGTTGCTTACAGAGTGCACCAGAGATAATTCATCATAAATTGTTTACCGTGTGAAATCTGATACAACTGAGGGCCAACAGTCAAAGAAAACATGACAATAATTGAGCATCAGCTTCTCACTGAAGTTAGGAATAACAGGAATAACAGACCACTTACAGCTTACTGGAGGAATGAAAGAGAACTCAGCCCTGATTACTTACTGACACGATCTGCTCATTGAAGGAGTCAAACATACCTGAGCACACACTGCTTACAGAGGGAGACAGAGATAACTGAGTGTTAACTGTTAATTGCGGGAGTTGGAAATAACTGGACATTAATTGTTAGTTAAGTGCTTCAAGATATCTGAGCACTAATTGCTGAGATAGTCAAAGATAACTGAGCACCAACTGTTAACTGAGGGAGTCAAATAGAACTGAAAACTGTAAACTGAGAGAGTCAGAGATCACTAAGTACTAACTGTTCAATGGCGGAGTCAAAGATAACTGAACTGTAATTGTTAAGAAATGGGATTCAGTGATAACTGAGCAATATTTCGAGAGTTGACTGCCAGAACCCAGCATCTCATATACATATATATATATAAATACATACATATTGAGGGAGTCGGAGATAACTAGGTAGTGAGCGTTAAATGTGGAAGTTTGCGATAGCAGAGCACGAATTGTTGACAAGAATCAGAAATAACTGCACACTCACTGCTAACTGAGAGAGTCCGCTATAACTAAGCACTAACTGCTCTCTGAAACCAACTGCTGTAATGCATTGATTAGCATTGCTGATTGCAGACTGGGAGGTCATGGGTTTGAATCTCATCAGAGCCATTTATACGGGGGATTTTTTGCCCCCAAACTGTCTCCTACACTGTGCTGAGTTTGCTACGAGCCACACAGCTGAGCTTCATCCACTCAAAAAAATAAAAACCATCTCAAAGAGTCATGCTCAAATTTCCAGATCAACTCAAAAATCCTGATTGATGCTGGCATATTTTGATGAAACTAAGCATAGAGTACATCCCTGGCATGTCAGTCTCTGACGGGAAGGGGACTGTCTACGGCGTCATATTTATCATCCTCATTGATCAGCATGGAAAAACCTCAGATTCTGGGGGCCCTTCATATCGTGTTCTAATTGCAGCCTAAGTTTCATTTACTTCTCTTCATCTATGCCCTTGGTGCTTTCCTCTTGAGGCTGCGGGATTGGCAAGTTCAGGGGGATTGTCAATGAACAGACAAGGTGGCACTCTCTAGAGGGGAATACTCACTCACGCTGGCTCCACAACTTAGCAATTATTGTGTTCAGTCGGTGGCTTAACAGGTGATGTCCTGTGTGTGTTGGATCAGAACAGATGCCACTCAACACAACCAAAATGACCTGGCGGTAGCGCAGCATCTTCTCTGGTGAAATACCTCTCAACATCTTACACTGACTGCTCCCTGTGGACTGCAGGTGCTACGACTGTGACTAGACAAGCCAACGTACCACTGCGAACAGGAAGTCAGAACAGGCAGCTGGGGAGTACTGCCAGTTAAATGGCATGAAAGACGAGACCAAAAGAAAACCCAAACTGCTTACTCTGGGAGTCAGAGGCGTAAGGCACAGACACAGGAAGAGGACTGGTGTCTCTGGGTTCCCAGGCTCCGGCAAAGAGGTTGCCCAGGTGATTCTGCAGGTACCTGACACCACAGCAATGCTTCTACCACATCCACAGTAACATTTCTCTTACATCCACTGCTTTACCTCTATCATGTCTACATCATTTCCATCGCATCCATGACAACTTATCTACCACGTCCACAGTAACGTTTCTGTAACATCCTCTATTTCTATCATGTCTATATCATTTCTATCGCATCCATGACAACATTTCTACCATGCCCACAGTAACATTTCTGTAACATCCTCTACTATACTTCTATCATGTCTACATCGTTTCTATCTCATCCATGTCAACATTTCTGTTGTAAATTTCTAGGACATCTGTAGCAATCCCTATCATATCCACAATTTTTTTTTCATGGCAATTAACTTGCCAATTCACCGCTTTGCCATGTCACGCCAATGCTCTTACAGTTAACCAGTCTGTCATGTCATGCCAATGCTCTTACAGTTAACCAGTCTGTCATGTCATGCCAATGCTCTTACCAGTTCATTACTTTGTCATGTCACGCCAATGCCCTTACAGTTAACCAGTCTGTCATGTCTTGCCAATGCCCTTACAGTTAACCAGTCTGTCATGTCATGCCAATGCCCTTACAGTTAACCAGTCTGTCATGTCTTGCCAGTGCCCTTACAGTTAACCAGTCTGTCATGTCTTGCCAATGCTCTTACAGTTAACCAGTCTGCCATGTCTTGCCAATGCTCTTACAGTTAACCAGTCTGTCATGTCTTGCCAATGCTCTTACAGTTAACCAGTCTGTCATGTCTTGCCAATGCTCTTACAGTTAACCAGTCTGTCATGTCTTGCCAATGCCCTTACAGTTAACCAGTCTGTCATGTCTTGCCAATGCTCTTACAGTTAACCAGTCTGTCATGTCTTGCCAATGCTCTTACAGTTAACCAGTCTGTCATGTCTTGCCAATGCTCTTACCAGTTCATTACTTTGTCATGTCACGCCAATGCCCTTACAGTTAACCAGTCTGTCATGTCACGCCAATGCCCTTACAGTTAACCAGTCTGTCATGTCACACCAATGCCCTTACAGTTAACCAGTCTGTCATGTCTTGCCAATGCTCTTACCAGTTCATTACTTTGTCATGTCACGCCAATGCCCTTACAGTTAACCAGTCTGTCATGTCACGCCAATGCCCTTACAGTTAACCAGTCTGTCATGTCACGCCAATGCCCTTACAGTTAACCAGTCTGTCATGTCTTGCCAATGCTCTTACAGTTAACCAGTCTGTCATGTCACGCCAATGCCCTTACAGTTAACCAGTCTGTCATGTCATGCCAATGCTCTTACAGTTAACCAGTCTGTCATGTCACGCCAATGCTCTTACAGTTAACCAGTCTGTCATGTCATGTCCAATGCTCTTACCAGTTCATTACTTTGTCATGTCATGCCAATGCCCTTACAGTTAACCAGTCTGTCATGTCTTGCCAATGCCCTTACAGTTAACAAGTCTGTCATGTCTTGCCAATGCCCTTACAGTTAACCAGTCTGTCATGTCATGCCAATGCCCTTACAGTTAACCAGTCTGTCATGTCTTGCCAATGCCCTTACAGTTAACCAGTCTGTCATGTCATGCCAATGCCCTTACAGTTAACAAGTCTGTCATGTCATGCCAATGCCCTTACAGTTAACCAGTCTGTCATGTCATGCCAATGCCCTTACAGTTAACCAGTCTGTCATGTCTTGCCAATGCTCTTACAGTTAACCAGTCTGTCATGTCATGCCAATGCCCTTACAGTTAACCAGTCTGTCATGTCATGCCAATGCTCTTACAGTTAACCAGTCTGTGATGTCTTGCCAATGCCCTTACAGTTAACCAGTCTGTCATGTCTTGCCAATGCCCTTACAGTTAACCAGTCTGTCACGTCATGCCAATGCCCTTACAGTTAACCAGTCTGTCATGTCATGCCAATGCCCTTACAGTTAACCAGTCTGTCATGTCATGCCAATGCCCTTACAGTTAACCAGTTTGTTAATCATACCAGTGCTCTTACCAGTCACCACTTTATTTAGTCATACTACTCACCCAGTCACCACTTTGTTATGTCATGCCAATATCCTTACTAGTTGACCTTTGTGTTAAATCCTGTCAATACCCTTACCAGTTAACCTTTGTGTTAAATCCCGTCAATCCCCTTACCAGTTGACCACTCTCTGCATCAGGCTGGCTGGACCCTTGTCCTTCATGCCTATCTCACGCTTGACCAGATCGTACATGTACAGTGTGTCAATGGGAAACTCCACAAACACGGGACCTGTTCACAATCAGATCGTACATGTACAGCGTGTGAATGGGAAACTCCACAAACACAGGAACTGTTCACAATCAGATCGTACATGTACAGTGTGTCAATGGGAAACTCCACAAACACGGGACCTGTTCACAATCAGATCGTACATGTACAGCGTGTGAATGGGAAACTCCACAAACACGGGACCTGTTCACAATCAGATCGTACATGTACAGTGTGTCAATGGGAAACTCCACAAACACGGGACCTGTTCACAATCAGATCGTACATGTACAGCGTGTGAATGGGAAACTCCACAAACACAGGAACTGTTCACAATCAGATCATACATGTACAGCGTGTCAATGGGAAACTCCACAAACACAGGAACTGTTCACAATCAGATCGTACATGTACAGCGTGTCAATGGGAAACTCCACAAACACAGGAACTGTTCACAATCAGATCGTACATGTACAGCGTGTGAATGGGAAACTCCACAAACACAGGAACTGTTCACAATCAGATCGTACATGTACAGCGTGTGAATGGGAAACTCCACAAACACAGAACTGTTCACAATCAGATCGTACATGTACAGCGTGTCAACGGGAAACTCCACAAACACAGGACCTGTTCACAATCAGATCGCACATGTACAGCATGTCAACGGGAAACTCCACAAACACAGGACCTGTTCACAATCAGATCGTACATGTACACCGTGTCAATGGGAAACTCCACAAACACAGGACCTGTTCACAATCAAAACAGATATTCTTGACCAGATCGTACATGTACAGCGTGTCAACGGGAAACTCCACAAACACAGGACCTGTTCACAATCAAAACAAATATTCTTGACCAGATCGTACATGTACAGCGTGTCAATGGGAAACTCCACAAACACAGGACCTGTTCACAATCAAAACAAATATTCTTGACCAGATCGTACATGTACAGCGTGTCAATGGGAAACTCCACAAACACGGGACCTGTTCACAGTCAAAACAGATATTCTTAAACACATGTTTCCCATAATACTGTGGCAAAACAAGTACTTTGGCACATAAAACACACCCTATGATTTCAAAGAAAAATACATCCATAAACAATGTGCTTTCTAACATTGGACTGACAATTTTGCTGCATATAAAACAAGGTCTCCAGGTCCACTTCAAGCTCCAGCCATACGGCCTCTTGATCTAGTACCTGATTTGACTTTGCTTTTTGTTATTTTCTTTCATTTCTAAAGCAGTGATTTGTTTCATTCAAATCACAAAGCAGCTTTTGACAAGTGCGCGCCCACTAGCACCAAAACGGACATCACACAGCCGAAAGGCTGAGCGCCTGCTAGCGTCCGGTAAAACATGTGGCAACAATGGGCGCCGCCATGTTTCTCGTAGAAAAGCAAGTCTCATGAGAACGTGACTTCCTTCTTCCTGTAGCCACTCACTTCCGTTTGCAAAAAACCGTGAGTCGATACATGCCGTAGTTCTCGAGTTATGAATTTTTTAAGTTTTGTGGTCGAAATGCTGTTTTTCACCATGGCTAACCTTGATTTCTGCCGTTCTATATCAGGGTTCCCACAGATGTGACCAAACAAAATTCCATACTTTTTCCAGACTTTTCCCAGGGCTTTTCATAATTTTTCCAGACCCCAGAATGTATGTGTGCGTGCACCTCTGTATGTGACAGTGTGTGTGTGTGTTTGTGTGTGAGTGTGTGTGTGTGAGAGATATGGTCAGGTCAGGTCAGGTCAGGTAATTAGGACACTAGGGTTCGCGGCCTCTCAACTGTCCTTTCATTTTAATTTGGATGTTCAACATGGCTGAGTACTTACAAGCCAATGTGCTCTCTATTCAATTTTGTATTCAAATTTTGAAATTTTTGGATAAGAGAGAGAGAGAGAGAGTGCGTTAGAGACAGTATGTGTGTGTGTGTGTGTGTGTGTGTGTATGTGTCTAAAAATAGGCCAGTGTATCGCCCTTGGGCCCTTTGATTTTCTCTACCCCACCACCCCCACCCCATTCAATGCATGATCACATCCCATACTGAAGTAAAAAAAACAACAAAAATCAACCGTTTCTTCAATGTAGAACTCATCTTTCACAATCCTTGGGCCGAAAATAATCAGTCACGGTCATTGTTGGAGTCCAAGTCGTTTTGTCTGAAAGCTGCATCATTTCTTGATGTTTCTTGCCTGCCGCGTGGCTTTTCAGAGCAGCTTCGCCCATGTTCCCGATGTCGAAGTCTTTCTTGCACAACAGACACCGTGCTTTTGTCTTGCATCCATCGGAAGCAGGAGCAATCCATTTGCGATAATTTGTATTGTCTAGCCAGGCTAGGCTAGACACACGTTTTCCCATGTTTTCTTTAATACTTCGACGCTATTTTCCCTCGCAGCGCTGTTGACTCGAAAGGAAGTTAAGCAATGGTACCAACTGCGCATGCGCAATGCTTTTCACAGTAAAGGGGAGCTACTCTGCAGAAAAAAATGTAGTCTGCTAAACCTCCGGCCAGAGGAAATCTGAAAACCGCGATCACTGTGCGTGATTTAATTTCTGTTTTTATTCCTATTGCAATGTTTTTGTAAAGAAACTTAAAGTGAAATTCGACATCATGAAAAGTTTGTACAGCTGTTAAAAATTCCAGGACTTTTCCAGACCCGTGGCCACAAATTACAAAATTCCAAGACTTTTCCAGCCCTGGAAATGATTTTTTCATTTTTCCATACTTTTTCCAGACTTTCCAACGATTCGGAAGAAAGTTCTGAAGAAGAAGATTTTTTTTCCCGAGTACATGGCTCATGTGACATTCTTCAAACTTATGATATAGCAACATATATATTCGTAGGAATTTTAAAAATTATTTTCATTTCATTATTTCCTTTCCTCTCTTTTAAATTAATTTTTAAATTGGGTAACCATGTTCAAATTACGGAGTTGCTTATCTTGCCGATGGTTTTCGGCGTAACTAAGCTCAGGTAAGTACATACTGAAGAGGGTTAATTGGTGGTTTGCCTCTATTTCAGTAACAGTTACCACACTTAAGACCTATAACAAAAAAGGCAAAAATAGATAGTCTCTGGGAAATGGAAATCTTAAAGTGGGACAAGAATTTCAAAATGCTAAACCTAAAATCCAAACTTAAGATATATCCTAACGCTAAAGACTTATCAAAGTATTATTACTACTATGTTAATGTCAGATCAAATGAAAAAAAACAAGAAAAGAAAAGCACACACACACACACACACACAACTCATTAAAACAGATTTTCTAAAAACATGCCAGAATTTCCTTAAAATCTTTCTCCCAAAAAATCTTAGATCAGATAAAAAATGTTGATCTCTTTCAGAAACCCAAAGATCACCTCAGGTGGGACATCTCTGAACTAGAGTTTCATGGAGTTTGCTGTAAACTGTTTATGTCCAACATCATGCAGGTCACAACACTCTATTAGAACATGTTACATAGTGAGTAGCGCACCACATGGCATGCACCAGACAGCTTCTTCACCTTTTAAAAGATATGAGTTGATGTTAAAGGAGTGGCCTGTGTGCACATTAAAACTGTGTAAGATGTGAACAGATGTAGATGAGTTCGTTATCTATCTGAGTTCCACTCCTCTTCCTAGAGGTCTTTGACATAAGCCTGAACTTTGGGTTTCAGATCAGTGTGAGAGACAGACATATTATGATAAATACATGTAATGAAAAAACAGCTTCTTGGAATTTATATATAAAATAACACAATTATGGGTTAACATATCATAATAAACAAATCTTGAGCAGCTCCATTATAACAAAAAAAAGAGCTGATTATGGGTATTATGAAAAAGCTTTTTGTAATCCCATTATGATAAGAAAACACATGGGTAAGAAGTCTCCTGTAATAAACAACTAAATTCCCTCTCGGCCATCTCACCTGGAGTGCCTGACTGAGCAATCTGCATTGCTTTCCGCAGGGTGGGGACGATTTCACGCACTGTGCTGACTGAGGCGCAAAACTTGCAGAGAGGCTTGAACAGCGACATCTGGTCTATGTCCTGTAGAGCCCCGCGACCCTGTACAGCACATTGCAAACATCATTTATCAACTGTAAGTGTTACTGTGAATTTTCACACAGCAAACATAACACTGAATGATGAAATTTTGTTCCACACCAACATTTCTAAGCGTCGGGTTCAAACCAGTTCGAACCCACATTTGTTGATAGCTCAATGGGCTCACAGGAGAAGACTCAAGACCATGCAGCTGTGTTTTAACAATCCACTTGATGCATGTGTCTCTGAGAGACCTGCAGCGGAGTTTAACCCTCTTGCATTTGTTTCGCCCATACCCGGCCGCTCTGTTTGTCTCCCCTGGTGTTTGTTACGGCCGCAACTGGCCACACATGCTGCGCTACTTTCCCTCACGCACTGCGACCTTGTTTTAAGTCAAGTCAAAATAAATGGGCATCCCTGAGAGGTGTCCAATGAAATCTTAGCAGTAGTATGGGGGTGTGGGAAACGATTCATTCACACAGAGTAGGGTCGTGAACTGACTGCATTCCACTGATTTCTCAAAAAAAAAATGAATACTAGGAGCAGTTTGGGGCTGGAAAATGCAAATGCAAGAGGGTTAATCAATCCACTTGATGCATGTGTTTCTGACAGACATGCAGCTGAGTTTAATCAATCCACCTGATGCATGTGTCTCTGAGAGACCTGCAGCTGAGTTTAATCAATCCATTTGATGCATGTGTCTGTGAGAGACCTGCAGCTGAGTTTAATCAATCCACTTGATGCATGTGTCTCTGAGAGACCTGCAGCCGAGTTTAATCAATCCACCCCATGCATGTGTCTCTGAGACATGCAGCCGAGTTTAATCAATCCACTTGATGCATGTGTCTCTGTGAGACATGTAGCCGAGTTTAATCAATCCACTTGATGCATGCGTCTCTGAGAGACATGCAGCTGAGTTTAATCAATCCATTTGATGCATGTGTCTTTGTGAGACATGCAGCCGAGTTTAATCAATCCACTTGATGCATGTGTCTTTAAGAGACATGCAGCTGAGTTTAATCAATCCACTTGATGCATGCGTCTCTGTGAGACCTGAAGATGTCTCTTTCTTCAATTTATTCTATTTTCGTCTTAATTCTTCGAATTATGAACCTGCAGATCACACAGGGCCTTTCAGTGCTGTCACCAGTAAGTGAAAACAAGATGCGAAGCATATAAACATACTCCCAGTTTTCCAAACCGCTTACAAATCGGCCAAGTGCTTTGTGAGATAAGAAATAAAGGCAAAATAACAGTTTTAACAGCTATTTAACCAATGTACACTTTTGAAACTGGTATTTTAGTCCTCACTGGGCTAAAGCCTGTGTACATACCAAATTTCATCCAAATCGGACAATATGTAAAGAATAACGGTTTTTAACAGTCAGATTTTGAAACATTACATGGAATTGCCATTTGTGTGTGATAACCTTTCTATATACAAAATTTCATTAAAACCCACCAATATATAAAAAAAAATAATGGCAAAATAACGGTTTAACAGTTATATAACCGATATACACTTTTGAAACCGGTATTTTAGTCCTCACTGGGCTAAAGCCTGTGTACATATCAAATTTCATCCAAATCGGACAACATGTCAAGAATAACGGTTTTTAACGGTCAAATTTAGAAACACTATATAGAAGTGCCATTTGTGTGTGATAACCTTTCTATATACCAAATTTCATTAAAATCCACCTATATATAAGAAATAACGGCAGAATAGCGGTTTTTAACGGTTGTTTAATCCATTTTCAGCATTACATCACTTACATATGGACAGAGGCTCCGATTTGTCACAAGATCATCCAAACCGCTTATAAATTGGCCAAGTACTTTCTGAGATATTCCATAAAGAAGAAAAAACGTTACAGGCCATTACAGCCGTTAGTAACGGCTATAGCGGTAAACTAAAACATCGGGCATCATCCGTGGCCCATAATGAACATACCTACAAATTTTCAGAAAGATCAGCCCAGTAGTTTTGTCTGGAGCGAGTGGTACACATTTTGACCACAGACACACAGACAGACAGACACACAGACAGCATTCCTTCGTTCCCATTCTAAAGTACTTCCTGTTCTATAAGAACTGGGAGTACAAAAAGGAGTTCTGTTTTGCAAAAAAACAACAATAAGCACAGAAATCAAACAAATAAAACATACTAAATGCAGGTGCATACTTTCAACAATGTGGCAGCAGCTCCACCAATCAAGAGAACAGGAGATTCAGCCATCTGTGCATTCTTCACAGCCGTTATTGTGTTCGTTAGACCTGCACAGGTAAACCCACAAGTCAGGAGTATGCGCAGACACCCTGCCTTCTCAATATTTTCCTGTGTTAGATGATATCATATAGGTCTAAAATCCCCAGTCAGAAATATGCAAACATCCTGCCGGCGGCACTACTATTCCTGTTACATGATATCACATAGGTCTAAACCCCACAGTCAGAAACATGCAGACAACCTGCACTCACAAACATACACCTATTACACTCTGTAACATAACAGGGATGCATAACAGAGATATCTTGAAGAATACCATCAACGATCATCTTTTTTTCCCTGATGTTCCTCTGCCTGATCTTGCAGTCCCAAACATATCTCTGCCACTGCTAGATCCATGGAGGATGGTGCCACACCACATGTCCAGATTCAGCCATTAACAATGTTCCATAGGTTTGTTCTGTCATAGTCCTACAACAGCATTTCACTGGGAGCTATCAATTCTTAGGTCACTGTGAAGCAAATCTTTAGAGGCAATGCACTATCTATATGACTTACACATATATTAATGATGCCTCTGGTATTTTGGAATCTCTTACTTGGCATGATCCTCAAAAGATGGATAGAGTTTCTCTATGTCTCCTATACTCAGTGATGCGCCCCTTCCTTCCCTCCCTCTGTTTAGTGTGTGTGTGTGTGTGTGTGTGTGTGTGTGTGTGTGTGTGTGTGTGTGTGTTTGTGTGTGTGTGTTCTGGTCATCATTGTCTGAGTGTTTGCATGTTGTGTTTTCTTCACTCATTTCTTGTCCAATGTTCCTGCTATTTCAACCATTAATGCCAATTTTCGACTGCAACAAAAACAGGAGTTAACTGTGATGAGTTGAGTGTGTGCTATATGCCGTGGCTTTGTTAAACTTAACATTCTTCTCAATGTTACTGCAATATTTTGTGAATAAAGTGTTGTTCAATCCAGACACTGCACTGCTGCAAAGTCATTTCAGTGTGGTCCAGTGGTGCCCTAGTCTAACCTCGGCAAGACATTCCAAATGAAACTCCCAACTGACGACAAACACACACACACAAAAGAAGATGAAGAAAGGAAGAAGCAACAGAACACAAAGGAAAAAAAATGTAGACAAGAAAGTCAGAAACAAAGAAAAAAAAAAGAAAAAAAAAGGGGAACATGCAGTAAAGGGAGAGCAGCAGACCGGAAAGAGATCTCACCAGGCCCTGCAGTGACGGCAGCCACTCCCACAGTTCCAGACAAGCGTGCCACGGCATCAGCAGCAAACACTGCAGTCACCTGAAAAGTTTCTCCCACTTAAATTTCACCCATCCAATTTCATTATCTCTCACTGTCTGCACTTGTCTCACACATCACCAATCTCTGCTTCCGTCTCTTTTTCACATGCTACAAACAGCAGCTGAATACAAGGCTGTCACCGGAGAAATCTCTTCTGATACATGTATTTCAGAGAGCCTTCTATGTGTGTTTCTATTTCTAGCACACTGCACACATCAGCAGTACTCACGATCGGCCATCTCTGTCAGTGGATCTTTTTGTATCTCCCTCCACCTTTGCTCTCATATGCTGCACGTATCAATAACAAACATGCCATCATCTCAAAAGTAAACTTTTAGCACTTTGCCAGTCTTGTCAGTTAGTTTACCTGAACTGACTTAGTAGCAAAGGCACCCTAATACATAAATCTTATGGATCAGCTTCATCAAAAAAGGCTAAACAAAACTAAAAGAGAGAGTGTTCAAAAGACAGTGTATTCCTGTATTCACTGTCAGTATGTAGGTCACTCTTTACTAGCATAGTATCTGTCACTGCCAAAGAGCAGAGAGAAGCATGGGCAACGCACCTCATGGCGAGTGTCGACCACTTTGACACCAATTTGTTCACAGGCCACCAGGATGGGAGAGATGTGTCCCCCCACCAGCGTGAACACCTGCTTCACTCCATGGCTCTGCACAACACATTTATCATAAATCATACCAATGCATCCACAGACCACCAACATGCAAGGGATCTGTCCCAATTAGGCAATCAGCTGTACATTTGTTATGTTTCAATCAAATGATACTGAATGTGACATTTTTCGTGTACCTTCTATGGGGTTCTACTTCTTGTCTCCTCTTGCCCATTCGGGTCCTGACTCCATACAGATTCCAATCTGGAAACAGCCTGTCCTAGAGAGCCTCAAGCTAAAGAAACGAAAATCCCTTTGGGGAGAAATTATCTTCTTTGTTCCTTGGGCCCCTTGTCTGCATTTGTGCCAGGTGATTGGGTACCTCAAGCAGCTCTGGTACGTAAAATGGAGTTACAAATTGTGTGTGTGTTTTTTAAAAATTCTTTTACACGAGAACGACATGACCTTCCTTGCTTACGTTTGTGTATATTGAGTGGTGTGTGTGTGTGTGTGTGTGGTGTGTGTGTGTGTGTGTGTGTGTGTGTGTGTGTGTGTGTGTGTATGTGTGTGTGTTCATAATGAGGTAAATAATACAACATTTACCCTTTATGTGGGAATATGAAGAAAAAAGTTGGACTTTGACCTGAACAGAATGAATGTGGATTTTTTTTTCATTCATTTTGAACACACTTTTACCTTCACGTTTGCACACACACACACACACACAACTTTAAACAGACATCCAGTGACATATATAATAAACAGAAAAGCTTAAACTAGTTAAAATGACTGAAAAAGGAAGTAATCACGAGGCTACCAATAGTACCATGCAAATAGGTAAGAAAGATAATGACTGTTTACCTTCAAGACTTCAGCAACAAGCTCTCCCCCATGGCGTTTGGATTTGCCATCTGGCTGGATACACAAAGAGACTCATATTGCTCACACGAGCTAAGCCAAATCTTACGTACACATGTGTTCAGTAAATGTACATCAATTTATGATGCATCAGAAAAGTGATTTAAAGTAACAAATTAGCACACACAAACACACGCATGCGCATGCGCACACACATATATTGACATGTCACAACTTATAAAACTATGTTGTGCTAAGAAGCCAGCTGTTTCTCTTTATTTATCATTCTGATTGAAAAAAAAATGTAATGAAAAAGATGCAGATACTATTAACAACAACAGCAACAACAAAAAAGTATCTTCCAGTTGGGGAAGTAGGGGTGGGGAGTGTATTATAATCTTGCCCTATGTTCAGCAGTCTACACCCAACTATTATCAGCACATAGGATGCATGGTTTGTGTATACATGCGTTATACATCATCATCAGCCTTGGGGACCCGCTCTTCTGAAGGATGGTGATGAGATTTAAAGTGTGACCAAGATGTTATGCATGTGTTCACACATGCTTCTGTACTGAAATGACCATGGCGGAGATTTAACATCCTAGCCCCAGGATCACTAGAATTACAATCAAACACTGTACCAAGCCCCTTCCGAATGGGCAAATAGTGAAATACACTGCAGAACTTCCAGTGACAGACTACAGTCCACTGTGGACGGTTCAAACACTACCTACTCACCAGACAATAAAAACATAGCTGGCATGTTACAAACTGCAATCAGAAAAATAGTATCTGATTTTTAATCACATCTATTGACTGCATTTGAATCATGGGCAAATATTTCCTGGTTTATTGTATTCTTCTGTGCATTCCAAACACCCCTCTCTCTCTGTCTCTCTCTTTCTCTTGTGAAACTATTCCTTTTTACTAGCTCCCATATGTGTTGCTTCATTTTCTCACCCTACTTTGGGGAATGGCTGGGTGTAAAGCACACCTGCTCTTTCGATTCATCTACTACCCACGGAAATAAAGAATTCAGTCTGATCTTGTCTCCTTAGACTGCCTTTCAACACATTCTCCATATGTTAAACAGTGAACTCCCCCCCCCCCCCTTTTTTTTTTTTCAGGAAAAGCAACAAATGTTGAGGAGGGCCTCTAAAACAGGACTTTGCCCCAGACCGCCCACAAGGAAGTACAGGAACTGAAGTAGGGACATAGCAGTTCAACTTTCAAACTGCGAGGCAAAACACTTTGAAAGCACTTATTTAGAAAGCACTTCTTTCATGACGTTTTCTTCACTTTTTTAGCGACTCTTGTTGCAAAGAAAACCATTAGATCGGAAACTTGGAAGAGCAAGGGTCAAAAGTCACATCTTCATGTTACGACTAACTTCAACAGTCGAGTCATGAATCACTAAACCTTGCTGGGCTTCAAAGAAAGGAAGAGAAATCACCTTGTGCAAAATCTGATATATGATATTAAACTTCTTGAGGAAGAATAGGACACCGAAAGTTGCAGCTGACAGTCCCAAAGGAATGATGAAACTAGGTGCTTTCTTCCGCAGTTCCTCCATGGCGTACGTTGCCCAAGACGCCATCTTCGAACACTGTGATTGAACACAACAATTTTCATTCTACCTTTTTAATCATTTTAAAGTTCACACTTAATTAATTTACAGAGTTTTCGTTCTTTTCAAAATGTTCAAGACGTTTTATATTTTGATGCTGAAATTATTAATATTTTGTATTCAACTTCTAAGACTGAATGAACTTTGCACTTGATACGATCTACTCATACGAAAAAGAAAGTACGTTCTGTGTTTTTGCTCAATCGTCTAAATGTAATTTCCGTCAGGCGATCCACTTCCGGATGTCAGTTTGACGTGGAAACGAAGTGTGATATGAGGATATCAGATTTCTGAGTGTGGCCCATTATTCAAAAACGCTGACACGTCATAAGGTGGTCATTTGAAGTAAGTGAATTAAGTCATTAACTTGTGATCAGCATAATGATAATTCTCTCTCCTCTCTCTCTCTCTCTCTCGCAAACTGTCGAAGTGAATGAACTTAGCGTGCTCGCGAAATCTCTCTCTCTCTCTCTCTCTCTCTCTCTCTCTCTCTCTCTCTCTCGTCCTTTTCCTCCTCTTCCTCTTTCTTCTCCTGCATTTATTTTTAAAGTTCTTCAAATTATTCGTACTCATCTTCATTGTACATGGCCGCAGTCTCCACTTCGATTCTTCATGTCCACAGTTGCCTCTGTAAGTGTAACTGTAAGAGAAGACAACCTATTGATGGAAAAAAGCTGAACAAAAGTTCAGAAGGCTTCTCTCAGTCGATTGTCTTCTGTTGCCGGAGTATAAGTGACTAAGTGGAGTACAGCTGATTCGACCACATCAGTGATAGAAGATGTAAGGATCCAAAAGGAAATCTAACTGACAGAGGGGTTGAAGACAAACAAACAAAAAACAACAAAAAAAGAAAAATTAGATTAAATATGGTGCAGCTGGACTGCTATAGTAGTTTGATTTTGCTTTGAACCAAGCCTTGGTTTAAATTACATACATCATCATAATCATGACACATACGTTTCTAATTTTGAAAATGCAATGCCAAGCCCACAAAGAAGAACCTTTCCCTTATCCAACTACAGTACAAGTCTACTCTAGCTAGCTAGTAAACTGCACCAGGCAGTTGTATCATACAATCTCTGTCTCTCTCTGACTTCTCTGCCTCACGTTTTCTTCTTTCAGTTGGCTTACTGTAACTGGAGAAGTTTTTGTCCTGCCATGGCAGTGATCTGGGGAGTAAATACAGTTACATTGTTTTGAGCATTTTCAAGCCTCTTCTTATTCAAGATGTTTGAAGAAGACATTGTTGAAAAAGTCACTTAATCCGCTTGGGTTGTGTATTAGAGAAGTTTTATTTTGCACTGTGTTTTGTGTGATTAATTTGTGTTTTGGGTTGCTCTGAGTAATGCTACAGGGCTTTTTTTTCTGGTATGTTTAATATTTCCAGTTTTTCTTCCCACTTATAGTACTTTGAACACTGTTTACATTTATACAAAGACTCATGTATGCTCTTCATGTGCTAAACACAGTGGGGATTGGGGGTGGGTGGACACAACTGCATTAAAAAGTAAGACTTTTTGTTGCAGTGATATAACATGATGATATTTTAATCATGATTTGTGGCAAGTAACTGAGTTAGTATTTTGAAGTGTAGCATATGATCCTTTGATTTTTAAGACCAAACACCCTTTATCCGTGAACAACCTATTTCAGAATATATGGTGTCATAATGAAAATCTTATTGTACACATCCAAAACCACATCTACAGGACTGTTTTTTAGTTCAGGTGGTCTTGCTTTGGGGCAGATTTTATTTAGAGCTGATCTGTTTCTAAAGTCCACAACCTCTAATCTAATCTGGCCATCAATTAATTTATCCACTTCAAAAGCAGTTTTTCATCTTTTGATTTGTTTCTTTCCAAGTTGCCTCGATTTGAGCTGCCAACTCTAAAGTTAAAAGCTGTGAATTAAATGAATGGAATATTTTACACTAGACTGTGTGGTAGCAGTCATATGATATGAACCCATGGTGTAACCACTCTAACATTCCACAGCAGTTTGGATTGGAGTTGGACCACATTTGGATCAGTTTCATTCCACTGTTTTCAGATCATACTGTCAACCAACAACTGAACAAGTTCCCCTGAAAAGATAAAATGAAGAACAGCCAGCATCAGGGACCAAGATAGCCCGCACATCGAATCTGAAGACGTGAGTTGCTGCAGAACTAAAAGTATTTCCACCAACTGACCAAGATGATGCGAGAGGAAGAAGATGAAGAGACTTTGTTTGACCAAGAGGGGTTGCTGGGCAGTGGCAAGAAGTCATCTTGGGACTGGGACTGGCTGAGACGGTTCACCAAGACACTGTCTCTGTCTCTGGCTTTCTTGGCTATGGTGAGTACCCATGTTCATTTGAGTTGGTTGCTTGAACAGGATACTCTGTCTCATTCTCAGGACTTCTTTGCTGTGATGTGTACCAATCAGGACACCGAGGTGGCAGCCAGATGAAGGAGTCAGACAGGCTTGTAATCTGGAAAGTAGAGTTAGCCCCATAATTCAGCTTTTGCCTAATTCTCAGGATTAGAAATGCTGCAAGTTGCTAAACCATAACCAAAAAAATTCACTGATAGTGTGATCTTTGATTCCATGTTCTCATTGTGTTCTCAGTTTTGAATTTCCCATCACCATTGATGCCAATGGTATTTTCACATTGTTGAATGTTTTATGTTGACAGATTGACAGGGACCCTAAAAGAGAGTGTTTGCATTTGTTCTGCACCCCCCTCCACCCCCCCCCCCCCCCCCCCCCCCTTATTGGCTAGAGGTTCAGAAACATTACTCATGAAAACCCATGTCTGGCTGAGTAAATAATAGGTGTGAGCAGTCCAAACTATAACAGTCAAACTATAGCAAGTCTTGCATGAATATTGTGCAGGAAGGGTGTTTGGTGATGAAGGCACCTGAAGCAAAATGATTTGCTGGGAAAAGAAATAAACAAAAATACAAATTTAACCAAATGAATGAAAAAAAACAAATGCCCTAAATTCTGAGAAAGCCTGGAACTGGAAAGAGTGACGTGTTATCCCGCTGTCATCCGATATGAATGATGAGAAAACCATGTTATGGAATGGTCAGGGACCCCCCCCACCCCCACCCCCCCCCCCCTGCCACCCCTCCCATCCCCCTCACTTTTACAAACATTTTGAAGATGACATCAAGTCTTCCCTCCCTCCCCCTACATCCCCCTCCCCTTCTTCCTAATTTTCTTGCTTTTAGAAAATATCTGGCGTTTTTATTTTGTTTTTACTTTGTGCCTAATACTTCCATTCCGGGTCATAAAGGAGAATGGTTTATTATACAATACCACGTCATGGTATAATCAGTCCAGGAGAATGATTTATTACAATATCAGGTTATGGTATATTAATCCAGGAGAATGATTTATTACAATACCAGGTCATGGTATAATTTATCCAGGAATTCTCCTGATTTGTTACAATATCAGAACGTTTGTGTATTAATCCAGGAGAATGATTTATTACAATGTCAGATCATGGTATAATTAATTCAGGAGAATAATTTATTACAATATCAGGTCATTGTATACTAATCCAGAGAATGATTTATTACAATGTAGTATTGTATAATTCATCCTTTCATCATAAAAGAGAACAATTTATTACAATACCACATCATGGTATAATCCATCCTTTCATCATAAAGGAGAAAGATTTATTACAGTATCACATCATGGTATAATCAACCCTTTCGTCGTAAAGGAGAATGATTTTGTACAATACCAGGTCATGGTCTAATGAACCCTTTCATCGCAAAGGAGAATGATTTATTACAATACCACACCATGGTATGATTAACCCTTTCATTGTAAAGGAGAATGATTTAGTACAATACCAGGTCATGGTCTAATTAACCCTTTCATCTTAAAGGAGAATGATTTAGTACAATACCAGGTCATGGTCTAATTAACCCTTTCATCATGAAGGAGAAAGATTTTTTACAGTACCACATCATGGTATAATTCATCCCTTCATCATAAAGGAGAATGATCGATTACAATACCATGTTGTGGTCTCTAATTAACCCTTTCAGGGCCTATGCATCTCCATCTCGGGGGCCACACTGCTGGACCTGGAGGAGCGAACAAACTCCAGCACAGAGCAGATCTCCCTCATCTTCTCTGCACGGTCCCTGGGCTACCTGCTGGGGTCTGTGGTGGGGGGAGTTCTGTTTGACTACTTTGACCAGCAGATTCTGCTCTTCTACACCCTGGTGCTGACTGGCATTGCCACTGTGGCCGTCCCCTGGTGCACTGCCCTCTTCATCCTGGCTTGCATGATCGCTGTGCAGGGCATGGCCTTGGGGGTCCTCGATACAGGTGAGCTGAACACAGTCATGACAAATTGTCCCAACAGTGATAGTTATTGTCGTAACAGGAATAGTTAATGATATGTTGATTTAGTAATATTTTTTATGACAGAGTAACAATGCAGCATTCTGGTGCATGTCAATCTTCATTCTGGCCTGTATGGTTGCTGCACGTGCCACAGGCATCCTCAATGTCAGGGAGAGATAGTAGCATTGGTCTTAAAATTGTGACATATCGACAAGTTTTGGACTACAGCGTGCTTTGGAATGTTGGGCACCCTCACTGATTTTAAGACCAAAAAAAAAATGTACTTTGATAGGGCATCTTGGAATACAGTATGTATTAATTGCTCTGTATAACTGCAGTTTGCATTTATGTGCCTGATTTGGGAATGCGACCATACTAAGCACATAGAAGTGAAACATGGTGTGGTTTGTGCGCTGGATTGATGTGGACACTGGATGACCAGTGCTTTGAACTGGGTGGATTTAGACCCTGACCATGACTGCAGGTCATGTTTACAAGTCGGCCAGCAGAGCTGGGTGCCAAACCTTCTAGGTGCTTTTGAACACGAAATGTCCAGGTCAGAATTTGATAATAACATTTCATCTTGTAGTGTGGAAGTTATAGTGGTCATAGTCTAACTTAGTAATATTGTTACATGGTAATATTGTATCTTCTTAGTAACAGTCCAACCCATTCATTGCTAGCTATCCCCATGCTGCCAGCAGCCGTAAGTAGGTCATTCAGGACTGCACTGCAGCTGACAAGCACCTGTGCAGCCAAGCTGGAAGTGTGAATGGAAGCACTTGCTTCACATGGTGATTACATGCAAATGAGCCTATCAATTGTTTCACAGCCCTCTCATCATTTTAACGCAGAATAAGCAAAGTTTTGATCAACGTTTATTCATTTTATTGTTTTTGTTCACCTGTTAGTACATTACCGTGTTGCTTGTTTCTACCACACCCACATTCATGTGACTTGCTGTTTTTTCAGAGAGTTCTGAATATGGTCACTGACGTTGTCTCTCATGATATCACTGCTATGTGACACAAACTTTATGGTACTGTCAATCTGAGAGTGCTTGTCAGAGTCTTAGGTACTTGCCATAGCTCATTGTTTAGAAAATGCAGTGACAATTGATCAGTTACAAAGGAATGTCACTTCAGTGAATGAAGGGGATTCCCCTGTGTACGTGGCAAATTGTGAGCTCTTTGTGGTGTTATTCATTAAAGAGTTCCATAAGTTCAATAACTCTAATTTAAATGTTGAAGTCACCGATCAACGCATACAGAAGTTTGACAGCATGTCACAGATGGGCACCTTCAGTATTTACACTGCGAGGTGCAAAGTGGTGTCTTATGCAATCAAAAGGCTAACATTTGACGTCATCACACAGTAACCTTGTGACTCATATATGTAACAGGTGGTGTACATTATGACATGGGAACAGTATCACACAGTGATGTTGTGATGTAGTAACATTGTAACAAGCTAAGGTGATGCAGATACTGAGATAGCATCATCGTCATACATATCCGTGTGAGGTACTTTGTTATTCTGTGTGTGTGTTGTAGGGATCAAAACATGTTGATCAGTGTGTTTGTGTCTTGTACAGGTGATAATGCGATAATCAATGTGTATGTCATTGTTTTACAATTGAGGACTGGTGGTAACACATTAATCAATAAGTATGGTGTGTGTTTGTGTGTGCGCGTGTGCTAGTGTGGGTGTGGGTAGGTGTGGGTGTAATACAGTTGGTAACATCTTATTTACTAGTGATAACATGTTAATCTGTATGTATGTTATGAAGATAGTAATGTGGCGGTCATTGTGTTTATGTGTGTCTTGTATTGGTGACAACATATTAATAAATATTAAGTCTGTAGGAGTGCCTATATAATATTGTACAGATGATTACATATTTATGTGTGCATATTGTAAAGACAGGAACATGTTAATCAGTTCTCATAGATTTGTGAGTGTTGCACAGTTGATCAGTGTGTGTGTGTGTGTGTGTGTGTGTGTGCGCGCGTGCTTGTGTGGTGTACATGGGTGGTAACTTGTTAATCATTGTGTGTGTGTGTGTGTGCATGACTCTGTGTGTATGTGTGTGTGTGTTCTAAAGGTGATAACATATTAATCAGTGTGTGTGTGTGTTTTGTACAAGTGGTAAACATGATAATCAATGAGTGTTGCACGAGTGGTAACTTTAAACGAGTGTATATTATATATGTGTGTATGTTACACAATTGGTAACATGGTTAAGTGTGTGTTTGTGTGTGTGTCTGTACGTGTGTGTGTGTGTGTGTGTTTATGTTGCACAGGTGGTAACATGTTCTGCATCAAGATCTGGAGCAAGTCCAGCCCTCCCTACATGCAGACGGTGCACTTTTCCTTTGCCTTTGGGGCCTTCCTGGCTCCTCTCCTAGCCCGCCCCTTCCTGGTGGGTGAGGGAGCCCTGGGGCCCAACAGCACGCTCTACTCTGTCAGCCACTTCCCTGTCATCACCAACATCCCCCACCTGTCTGGCGGGGGCGCTTCAGGTGCCCATAGCAACATGCACAGCTTGACAGTGAGAGGTGACGAGCAATGGCTGACGGACATTAGCCAGAACAGAGTTCTACGAGACGTGGAGACACATGCTGATGGGCTCAACGGGACGACAGGTATAGGGCCAAGCTCTGTGCCACAGGTTTCTAATTTCACTGGGAATGTTTCCACTACCAGCAACGTACCCTCCACCACGCCTCCACCCAGGGCTTCCAAACCTGCTGCTGCTGATGGAAAACATTTGGACACTAACTTTGCGAATGGGGACAAAGCCAAACAGCATATTCTAGACCACAAGGATGATCAGAGACCCGAGAACGTAGATGAGGGGGCTACTCTTCCAGCACACGCAAATGTTGAAAGTCCTGCTAAACAGAGTGGCAATGATTCTTTGTCAGGTGTCGGTGTGTTAGGTGACATGAACAATACCTCAGAGTCTGTGATAAATCAGACTGGTAGTAGTGGCCTGAATGATTCAAGGGTGAACGATCAGTTAAAACCAGTAGGTGTGACCTCGTCAAATTCATCTCTGACGTCTGGGACTACAACACAGATGACGACCACAACTACGACTCCTGCACCACCACCCACCACCACAACCTCTACCACTACTACTACTGAGACAACTTCTACAACCTCTAGCGTAAGTACCACTACAACTACTAGTACAACTACTACAACAACTACGTCAACAACTTCTACCACTGCTGCAGTTGCATCAGGAGCAGAAAATGGAGACTCTGTGACCGGTACCACCAATTCTTCAACCAATAGTTCTGCCAGCACATCACCTCCTAGCACTACCAGCACCACTACACGGAAACCCAAACCACAGATCCTGGATGTGATATCCTCTACCCTTGATGCTGTGAAGAACATGTCCAAAATCCAGTTTGCCTACATGATCATTGGGCTGGTCCTGATGGTGGACGCCGTTTTTTTCTTGGGATTGTACTGTCAGGACTGCAAGGCCGGCACTCTGCTTCACCAGGTCAACGCTCTAGGACCCAGTCCGCCCACTACATCTCCTTGCTTCCGAGTGTCACTGCTCTCTCTGCTGTTTGTCTTCTTCCTGTTCTACGTGGGCATGGAGGTGGCCTTTGGAGGGCTCATCACCACCTTTTCAGTGGAATCCACTCTGATCCGGTGGAGTCAGCGACAAGGAGCAACACTGGCCGCTCTGTTCTGGGGCTCCATCGCTGTGGGGCGAGGGATGGCCATCTTCATTGCCCGCTGCTTCAAACCTCCATGCATGCTGGTCACGGACTTGGTCTTCATGCTGGCAGGAGCAGTCATCCTAAGTTTCAGTCTGACGGCCAGTCCGGTCATGCTGTGGGTGGGCACAGTGACGCTGGGATTGGGCATGTCGTCGATATTTCCCACGGCCGTGTCATGGGCTGACTGCTACTACCCTCTGACGGGGCGGGCGGCAGCTGTGTTCATCACCGGCTCTGGTATCGGAGAGATGGTGATCCCAGTGGTGACTGGCTACCTGTTTGAGAAGTGGGACAGTCTGTGGTTGATGTACATGGTGATGGGGCTGAGCGTCTTGGTCACCCTGGTTTTTGTTGCTCTGCAGTGCATCGCCTCGCGACAGCCTACACCCTCCTCTGTGTCCAAAATGGGCTTCCTCCCTCTGCACAACGAGGAAGAGAACAGCATTGCCATGGATGACATGACCGATGGCAACACTGGATTCACAGAAGGCACGGATGACATAGCCAATGGCAACACTGGATACACGCAAAGCATGCGCCGCAGGCAGATGAATAACAATCATGTGCCAGAGACCGAAGAAGAAATAACCAGACTGGTGGACATCAGTGAGTGAAATTCTGAAAGAGTAGTGAAAGACACTGAAGAAGAAACAATCAGACTGGTTGATATCTGTCAGAGAAGGAGACTGAAGAAGAAACGACCAGATCAGTGGATGTCTGTCAGTGAAAGAATAGTGAGTCTCAGGTAGAAACAGCTAGACTAGTGAATATCAGTAAGAGAAAGAGGAGTGAATGAGACTGGAGAGGAAATAACCAGATGGTTGGATATCAGTGAGAGAAAGAGGAGAAAAAGAGACCAAAGAAGAAATAACCTGATATATATATATATATATATATATATATATATATATATATATATATATACTGTCAGTGAAAGAAGAGCTAAAGAGACTGAAGAGAAACAAAGTAGACTGGTAGCTATCAGCGCATGAAAGAGAATGAAGAAGAAATAACCAGACTTGCAGATCTATATCAGTGAACAAAGGGGACTGTAGAGGAAACAACGACTTGTGGATATCATTTTTAGTGAACTGGTCTGAAGGAGGAACTGCCACACCTGTGGGTACCGGTGAGTGAAAGAAGAGTGAAAGAGGCTGAAAAAAGAAACAACCAGACTGGTGGATGTCAGTGAGTGAAATTGAAAGAAACTGAAGAGTTATTGGTGGAAAAAAAACAACAACCAAAAAAACGACAGAGCAAGAAACAATTGCGCTTGTCGACATCAGTGAGTAAAAAGGACTGAGGAAGAAATAACCCTAAACCAGACTGGTAGATATCAGTGAGTGAAACTTAAAGGGATGGGAGATGAAACATTCAGACTACTGGATACTAGGAAGTAAGCATACTACCAATATTATTATTTCTGTACTTAGACAGCGTCTGTTCTCATGTAGAGAAGTTCTCAGTGCTTTACAATCAACGCTCATGTTTACGCAATGGGTTGCCTACCTGGGTAGAGCTGACTGAAGAGTGGCATGCTGGCACTATTCATTCATTTCCCATGTCATTCAGACTTGAAATCAGTCACTCAGATTTACACTCATTTCTTCAATTTTTATGGAGGATGCATGCTATTTTTTGTCTGTATCATCCAAACCAATGGGCAAACTGACCTTCTCTTCCTAAAGTTGGTGACTGGATTTTACATCTATGTGCAAGATGTTATGCATGAATTCAGACACAGGACCTTGGTTTATAAGTGCATTCAGACATTTCAGGAAATGGAATCAGAACCAGAGTTAAATCCAAGGGAAATACTTCCCCATACAAAAATGTCCTGGTGGAGATTCAAAGCCATGACATTAGAATCATCAGGATCACAAGTCATGTGTTCTACTAACTGAGCTACTTTAGTAGATTTTTGAGAAGGTTGTCACTGCACAAATCAGGTTTGCAGAACTTTATGGTCCTACTAGCAGTTGAATGCTGTCCATTTCACTAAACATTGAAAGGGGGTATAAAAGTATCATTTGATCCTCATGATTTCATTATTCAGCACATGAACAAAGTATAACTCAGGAGACAACCTTTGTATGTCTTGGGATGCATCAAAGACTTTTGAGATTCTTCAGATAAGTAGAAACGAATTCCTTGTGTCTTTCGTATGAACACCCTTCAGAGATGTGAACTAAAGATAATATAAATAGAAGTAGCCGACTTAGAACATAATATATGGAGGAGTCACATGTAATGTTAAAAAACAAGAAAAGAGAGAGAGAACAAAAGAGAAATGATGTAAAGCAATTAAATAAGCTGTCTCTTTACCTTAGAAATCTTTCTCAGCTTTTGTGAGAAATGTATTGTTTCGAGAGAACAAAAGGGAAATGATGTAAAGCAATTAAATAAGCTGTCACTTTACCTTACAAATCTTTCTCAGCTTTTGTGAGAAATGCATTGTTTCGATAATGCTTGTGTAATGTTTGGGCAAAGGACTGAACAGAAACAAGATTCTGTGGGAAGATTTCTGAGTTGGCAGGGTTGTGTTGGCAACAGACTGAACAGAATCAGTATTCAGCTTGAAGATTGCAACAGTTGTCAGGAACATGTTTGCAATAGACTGAATAGAATCAAGATTTTAGTGATAATCAGGAAAATGTTTGCAACAGACTGAAGAGATGCAGCATTCTCATGTGAATTTCTTAATAGCTGTCTGGAACATGTTTGCAACAGGCTGAACAGATGCAGTATTCTGTGGAAAGATTTCAGTGGTTGTCAGGTTCCAACATAGTACAAGTGTCGCAGACTAAACAGGAATATTCTCTAACATTGTAACAGTGATAAGACATTTACCCATCTAGAGGAGATGAACATTGTAAATAACAAATTAAAAAAAACAAAAAAACTTGCGTATTGTGCCAACAAACGAAAAAAGTGGCTTTTATGTGTATGCTGTAGTTCTTGCAACCTGCTGACTCCCTCAGTGTGCCAGTTCAGCTTTTGTTTCTTCTGTGCCTAGTCAGTACCTCCTCACATAAAGGTCTGAGCTAAATGCAAGCCTCATCCCTCCCACGCCTAGCTGGTATTTGCATCCAGTGCATAATGTCTGGTTTGAGATGATACAATATGGCATCCGCGAGAGGCCTAAAATTGAACATGTTCACATGACATTCTGTAAAACTTTTTGCAGATTGCTAAATGAAAAGTTTGGTTGATGAACAATGATTCACTGAATGAGGAGAGTGAGTAAGTAATTCTGCTTTTACTCTTAGACTGACCTGTCTCAGCAAGTATCTCACTATCTGTAAATTATCACGGCTAGACTTTATTTTTAGTATATTTACCATCTTATGTTATACCTGAATTTGTAACCCATTTTTACCTTTCGTCTCGCTTTCTAGTCAATTTTTCTTACCCACCGATGAAGAAAGACTGAACTTTCTTTTCTGTCCGTTACACATGAGAGTTGTCTGGTACTTTAAAGAAAGCTCTCAGTTAAACATATCATGTTGTATGACTGCACATGGAGTCTAAATCCATTCGCTTGATGAATTCAGGGCTTGCAGCACTTTACTGTGCAGTGTGGTCCATGTTTTTCGACATTGTGATTTCTGCCAGAGCAGTATTTTCAGGTCAGCATCCTGCCTGAATCCATGGAACCATCAAGATTAGATTTACTTTCCTTTTTTATTTTCTTTCCTTTTTTTTTTTTTTTTTTTGGATGTCGAGCATGCTTAGTATTTTGGTTTAATTTTCTCATCTGTGTTGAAACCCCGATTGCTGAGGCACCACTTATGATTTTTATATCTGACTAACATATACTTAAACAGTTGATGTAAAAAGTTAATGTATACATGGTCTTAATTTTTTTTTAAGCTGAAATTACCAATTTTTTTTTTAGACTTTCACTCAGAACTGTATGGGCAGTCTTAGTAGTGCTGTGTGTGTAGCACAACCTACCATTCTTTAAAAGAAACACAGCATACGAAAGCACATCAATTTTGCACTCATGAGCCTGTTTATAAAGAGTTTACAAGGGGATTATGATGTTGACAAAATATCTTTGGTCATGTACCTATCGTTATGAACTGAGCCTTGTTTAATTTCATGTTTACTTTGCATAAAATCACACAACCTGATGGTATATCTAAGGAATATATTTTTCTTTCATTTTCTGATCAAAGTCATATTTTTCTTCCGTTTAAATTCTTTTTTTTTAAACCTGTCCTCAATCATATGTTCAGTACAACTATGAAGATATGTATTCTTTTTTAACAGAACTGTCATTTGACAACAGAATGGGATGGGAAAAAAACCGATACATATCTATTTTTCAAGTCTTAGGTAGATACTGTTGATCAGTTTTTGTAACACATATCCATCATTTCAATTTTCCAAAAGATTTCCATATAACAACTGGTTCTGGAGGTCTATTCTGTCATGACCATGATGGCATGATTTCTGACATTCTTGTTGTGCATTTTTTTCAAAGGGGAAGAAAAAGAGAGCGAGAGAGAGAAAACACTGAGAGTGAAAGGACTGTAGTGTTAGAATGAAAGGACTGTTGTCCTTATGTTTTCATGTCTGTACACTTTAGCAATGTGTCCAGTGCTTGAATGTAATCTGCAGAATGTGCATTCTGCAATTAAACAGTGCACAACACGCACACACATACACACACACACACTTGACTGATCAATACATGTGCTCACACAGATACCTTAACACAGAGGCCGAGTGTTGACTGCAATCAATTAATCAAAAGATGAATCATTCACCTATTGAGTTTGCTTTCTTTTAAATTGTTCATTTAAAAAAAAAATTTTTTTTTGTGTTGCATGTGCAATGTGTCATAATATGAAATACTCTAAATGTGGACATTTCCCCCCACTCACACCCATGCATGCGTGTTATGTGTCCATATGAAGTGTATATATACATGTAAGTGAAACTGTTTCTCTTGTACAATTGTGTTCTGTGTCAAATAAAATGGTTGTACAGAAACTTTTTCAATGTGCATGTATCGGATGCCATGTAAAATGATTGCGTCAAAACTTGTCCATCTTGATAAATTTATGTATCATATCAAATGCTTTGCATACATGTGGAAGCGTTTCCTCTTGTGTATGTATGTGTACTATATTCTGGGGGGAAAAAAAGAAATATGTGTAATTTTTGTTTCATTTTTCAAATCCTTTTTTTTAATGAATCTTCTGGCATTTGCATTTTTCTATCAGAGACACTTGCAGAAACACACATTTATCGTTCAATCGATGTAAATGCATTTGATTATTTTTTTTCTACATTTAGGTGATTTTTGCTATTTTTGCATGGAAATTTTTTTTATTCCATTTGTTAGAGAAATGTGGATTTCAATGTGTAGGTCATTGAACAATGAAGCATTTTCTTTAGATCTAGATGAACTTGTTCACCTGATCTGTGGAGAAAAAGAAAAGAAAAGAACACACAATTCAATGTTGCACCTGAGCTACTTGAACAGTTATGTCCTTTATCATGCGTGTGTATGTATGTGTGTTGATTTTGTTGCTGTTGTTATTTGGTATTCACAATCTGAAATCATATTTGTGATTCTCGGCTCTTTAGAAGGCCGTTTACATTTTTTAGCGTGTTTCCGAGTTGGCATGTGTGCGCATGCATGCTTGAAAATTTTTTTTTGTTATTGCCTAGAACATGTAACTTTTGGAAGTGATAATCTCAGACTGAACCCATGAACTTTACTCATCTCATGTGTACATTAGTGGCCACTGAGCTGCTTGTTAAATAGCATTGAGGGTATAAACTAGCAGTCAGAGGAATACATTAATACATTTCCGGTGACTAATCGGACATCAGTGCTGCTTTTGCAGTAGGTTCACATTGCCATACAATGGGAAATAGGCTATCATATTTGAAGAAAACAAAAGATCATAATTCCTCTCTGCTGCTTTTGTAGTAAGTTCAATTTGCCATACACTGGGAAATAGGCTGTCGCATCTGAAGTAAGCTAAAGGCCCTAATTCCTCTCAGCAGCAATGTGATGTACAAAATAATGTATCATGGACAGAAAATGTGGCATTTGGGGAACCCAGTTGCTCTATTGTTTATGTTTGCATTGCTGCTCAGTTGTGAAAAGCTACTTAGTATATATTGAAGAAGTGCGAAATTCTCAGCAAGATGACAAACCTGATATGAAATTTATATTGTTTAGGAAGAACTTAGATCAGAAGGGGGAAACTTATTGTGGATTTATGACATTTGATCATTCTTGAGTGTTACTTGTGTGTATTTATGTAATGGACGATGTTTGTTGATCACCAAAAGGCCAGTTCGTCCAGGAGCTCAACCATTCTTTTTGTTGGATCTTTTTGATGAATCCATTGGCCCAAAGCATTGTACAGCTAGAGTAGTCATGATTTGCTGGAAATGTTGTCATGTCTTGAAGCTTATGTGCCCATCACGTTTCTTTGTGTATTTGTTGTGCTAAACAGCTAGTCTTTCACACTCGCAGTGATCAGTCTGAAACAGTTGCATGAGCTTGTTGTTCTCTGTGCTTTATTTTCACTATGGTTGCTCTGATCCTGTTTGCGTGACCTTGATCACCTGCATCGTCCCTGTGATGACTCTAGTTTGAACCTGTTGCGTGATCTTGATGATGTGTTTAAAAGTCGTATTGGACTACATCTGTTGTGCTTTATTGACTGACTGTAATTAGATGAAAAAAAGAAATGAAATAAAAACCTGTTGAATAACACTCACATATTGGACTCCGTATTGTTATTTGTTTAGCTGAAATTAGCACACTGTCCAGATTCTGATCAAGTTAGTGACGGCAATTGAAGTGTGAATTCTCAAACTGACATGCGCTGTATGTAGAAATGAATGCAGTTTATTCGCATGATTGTGTTGAACAAAAATCATATACTGTCTTTGATAAGCTGTGATCAAGTGATCAGAGTTTTTTTTACAGGCTGGCCTTTTTTTTTTTAATGTCTAATTGACTATGCTTTAAAACACAATATTACGAGGCAAAATTCACCAAAAAATCTGTCAATTTTTAAATCCCATAGTCCATCTGCTTCTGCTGCAAGCATTGTTGTCTGGCATTATTGAGAATGTAAGTATCCAACAAGTGGAGGTAACTTTATCTAATTCTATGTGAGCTCCGTAGGTGCACACTGATGAATCTATTCAGAACAGGAAGGTGACTTCACTGTACATTGTCATTTATGAGCTCCTTTGTATTTTTCATTGGTCTCACAGCATCATGCCCACTGAAGAGCCTGTATCCACATTTTATGGTTATCACAGGTGTAATGAGCAGGGGTGGCAGGTGTGGTCCTCCTGGGGAAGGACTCTTGAATGTTTTCCAGACTAGAGTTGTTGTTTGCGTATTAAAATTTCACCTCCACCTTCTCTCTAACTAGTGATGGAAGGAGCAACTTTCATGCTCGTCCAGCTATGAATGCCTCTATGGCCAGTGGATCAGAGACAGGAAATGATGTTAAAAAGTTTTTTTTTAAAGACTGTATCTGCCAAACATGAACAACGAATCACAGGATGTTTCAACCTCTTTGGTGTTCTTCAGGCAAGATAAACAAAACTCAGGACAATGAAAATGAAGAACAAGCAACCACTTATCGTATCAAAAAATCGGCGCAAGATGGGCGGGAAATGATGGTCGCATCCATTCCCTTTCTCATTGAAGACTGATAAACCCATGTTGTCTGGTACAAGTGATCTGTTTCCAAAATTCCAAGCATTTTAAAGTATGTAATATTCTTTTGTGTGCCTGAAATTCCTCAAGAGGTTTGTATATAGTAGTGGCTAAAAAGCTTGCCATCACCAGTGAACTGTTTTGGAGGTTGGAACTCCCACACAGTTACAAAAAAACAGTAAAGCATCCATTACAAAGCTTGACTGACAAATTGGGTGACTGATATTTGAATGACACAGGAAATGACTGAATGTGATGCCAGCAGGCAGCTCTTCAGTCGGCTCTATCCAGATAGGCAGCCCATCTGTGAATGGGTGTGAAAGGGTGGTCTGTAAAGCATTTAGAGCTTAATTCAATCTTTAACTGAGAATAGGTACTATATATTTTAATAGTAAACAATAGTAATCATTATAGTAAGATTCACATACACACATTTCTGCATGAATGTGCGCGCACACACACACACACACACACACACACACAGAGAAAAATAAATCAGACTACACATGCACACACAGACGATACACACTCAATATAGGAACCAAAATCAGTGGCAGAAAAGGCTACTAACTGAGTGATTTACATTAGATACTCAAAAGTTGTCTGACACAAAACTGGAAGCACCAGTTAGTCTTGTTTATAGTGTTTATTCAGATAACATGGCATTGAAATAATCAGCTACCATTTCACAAAACTGGAACACAGTGACTGAATTTTTTTTTAGCTCCTTTCCACTGCCTATAATCAGCTACCATTTCACAAAACTGGAACACAGTGACTGAATTTTTTTATTTACCCTCCTTTCCACTGCCTATAGAGTGCAAGACAGCCCCTTTAACTATTATTTTCTCTTCCAAATGTTAAAAAATACTCAATAAGGACAAGCTTTAATGATCCCAGGTTTTTTTTTCCTTAGAAACACACACATATATGTGAGCAATATATACAGAAAAATATATATACACATATGCATATATGCGTGCATTTCTGAAACAAAAAGCATATACTGGACAAATAAGTAGTGGGGGAAACGTGTGCAGGTTAATGACTCCCCAGTCATGAGAACAACCACTCTGCAAAGATTTTCAAAAAAAAAAAAAAAAAGCAGGGCAGGGGTCAGAGTGTTCGTGGTGTGTGATGTAAATGGAAGGAAGAAAATGTGAATGAAAATGAGCGCATTTGAAAGTAAACACCGAATCCTGAACTTGCAGCATACTAAGGGCCATCAAAGCCGGTCTTGAAAATTGAACAATTTGCACTGCCTGTGAAGTCGATTTTTGTCTGGTGATTCTCTCTCTCTCTCTCTCTCACATGCACGCACACACACACACACAAACACACTGTGCGGATTGCTGGAAACACACACTCACACCCACATGCATGCCACATATATACACACATACCTTATGTATGTGTATGCATATATATACATTTATATTAGGAAATAACATAAATCTAATTAACGGTCAAGTTTGTACTTCATGTTTGTTCCATTTATCCCCAATATTTCCACATTACAGCATTATGGGAATGTTACACAATCATTTCTATCTCACATTAAAAGAACGTCGTATACAAAAAATTATAAAACATATTTGCATGGCAGCCAGTCTGCTGTGTTCCTTGCAAAAAGATTTGGGAACATATCATCACATCACACTGTCATAACTGTTTTTGATGTTGAATGCACCGGCAATCGCCCTAAAAGAAGGAAGGAACAAAACAATTATTACACCATTAGTAACATCATATCTTTTAGAAATTGGAATGTTACATAACAAGGATCTGTCACTGTACATTCTTGTAACCGATGTGATCAGATGATTGAAAACAAAGGCAATGCATTAACAAGAGGCACTTAACCTGTGCAAGAAATCATTATGTCACCATAACAAAGTAAATATACATTCATCTTATCAGTGTAATAAATCAATGGTGAAACAAATCCTCTTCATGCTGACTGGTATACAAACCTGTTTGAGGCTCTCCAACTGAGAAAAGGCATTATTACATATGAAAAGTGAATTAATCACAACCAACTTTTTTCTGCATGAATTAAATATGTATAATGGAAATGATACTTGGTTGAGCCGCTTTGATATGTTTGTTACTGGTTTTAGTCTTTATCTTTTTTGTATGGAACATAAAAAATATGTTTCATGAAATAAAAACCCAAATCTTTTCAATGCCAGATCTTGATTTCTCAGGAGATCCTACCAACCTCTTTTTTTTTCAATTATAAACTATGCTCTCTTGTATAACTCTGACTCTAACCCCTCAACCCCCTTCTCCCCAAGCATTTTATTGCCTTTTACCAGAAACTGACTGTTAGTGTTACAGTTTGATCATGACAATATATCCAACTGTCACATCACGATAAGTAATGCATCATGTATGCGCAATATTCATATACCAGTTAATGTGGAAGATATACAAATTACAAAGCAAGCGATGTCACAAATTGTCAGGAACTCCGGAATGTAAAATCATTTTGTTTATGCACCCTAATATTATCTGGACTGAATATACTAAAAACAATATGTCGGCACAAGACCAGTATAAAAGCACAGAATTTAAAAAAAAAAAAAAAAAAAGGCAGAAAGTACGGTGGTTGATGACAGGCGCTCACATGCATGTCACTACTGAACACATACAGAAGACGAAGGCAACAAGATATATAAAATGTCAACCACTAGAAAGCAACACCTTGCTGTTTGTTTGTTGGATGCTTTGTTGGGTGTCCCCCACCCCCCACCCCACCCCATCCCAGACTTTTGTCAAATTTGAAGAATAATATTTTCATACTGAGCTCTAAAATGAGTAAAAATTACTGACAGTTAATCAAGGCTGGCAGTTACAGCTGGCCTTGGTCAAGGGGCTTTATCAGTATTTGATGTGAGCTGGTCTCTTTATCAAACATTTATACACACTCTGTCATTATGATTTTCTTCAACCTATAACGCACCGTCATTATCCTTAAAAAGTATTAAATTTTTCAAAGGCAGGGCGTGACTGTCCATGTGGATTAAGTTTAGTTTGGTTTAGTTCTACCGTCACAACCCACCCGATCACACAGAACCTTGCCAAGGCTGTAACCACACGGGTGGGGGGAAATATTCTACCCTGAAAAAGAAAGAAACGGCAAAGCTTTCTGCATATTCACATCAACTGATGGCATGGTGGCTCAACTGTCTACATCCTTAAGATGGACAGGACAAGGCCAGGCTCAGGGCTTGCACCTGTCATGAGGCGACTGAAAATGCAGGCGTTCTCCTCGTACTTAATTAAGCAGTCCACTCAATTACCAGGTATTTTCTAATGAAAGTGCATTCATACAGGTGATTCCCACACTGTTTCGTCTGCCATGTCAAGGTAGATGTGGACATTAAATCCGAGTGTAACCAACTCTCCCAGAATACCAGCCGCCGTGGCGAAGTGGTTAGCGTCGCGGACTCCCGGCTGGGAGGTCGTGGGTTCGAATCCCATCAGAGTCATGTGGGTTTTTCTGCCCCGACCGGCTCCTACCCAGAGTTGAGTTTGCTGCGGACTCAGTTGGGAAGACTGGGACCACACAGTCGAGTTTCATCCACTTAATGGATGCGTTTCTGAGAGTGTTGCTCAAATTTCCTGACCAACACTGCAGGTGCCTGTATCTCTCGGGCCTGGTTGACGCCGGGATATATTATGAAAGGAAGCGTAGAGTACAGCCCTGTCATGTAGTCTCAGACCGAAATGGAAATCCGTAGCATCATCTGAATCATCCTCATTCTCATCGATCAGCATTAAAAAAAATGTCCCAAGTTCTGTGGCCCTTCACGCCCTGCTCTCATGGTGACCTCAATTTCGATGTCCTCTCCACGTCTGTGGCCTTGGTTTGGTTCCGTCGGGGTCACCGGTATCGGCGAGTCCATGGGGGCTGTCGTTGGACGGACGTGGTGGCGCCCTCTGGAGGGAGAGCTCGCTCACGCCGGCTCCGCGACTAAGCAATTATTGTCGTCAGTAGGGGGCTTAGTAGGTGGTGTCCTGCGTATGTTAGATCAGAACAGGCGCCACTGAACACCACCGAAGTGACTCGGCAGCAGTGCAGTGTCTCCTCCGGTGGGTTGCCTCTTGACGACTTGAAATTGACTGCTCCCTGTGGATTGCCGGTGCCGGGGCTGCGGCGGGTCCGACCGAGCTGTGGCTGTGGACGGGGTGTCGGAATGAGCGGCGTGGGTGCACTGCCTCTGAGGTGACGCAGAGGTTGGGACAGCAAAAAAAAAAAAAAAAAAAAAAAAAAAAACTCTCCCAGAATGTTCAGCTGGGGAATACAAACGAATGAGAGGTACAAACAGGTTTTAATAAACCAGGCGTGAAGTAATGACAGATGCAATCATGTCAGCTTCCCGTTGAACAACATTCTGTTTCCAGTGCGACAGGTGACAGGTGAAAGCTGGTCAGCTCGGGTTTATCATGAACATCATCCTGTTTGTTGAAGCACCGGAAGAAAGATTATCCCCCTTTCTCGATCCCCTACACATCTACAGATCTCATCAAACATGTGATATGTCAATGTCTAAAAAGCATGACTATAAAACACTTCAAACAAGTGGATATCAGACTCAGAAAAAAGGCCACATGATACATATTAAATTATATAAATTGAATTTAGGAAAAGGATCCATGGTGACTAAACAAAACCTCTTTATAATAGTAAAAACAACTTTTTTTTTGATAGTCCTCATATACAAAGATTCAAGATCATTTCATGATTTTCAGACACTGCAACATTTGCTGAGCTAATCCAAAGCGCTGCTGGTGCAACATCCCATTTTCTATCACTATCAAGGAAATTAACATCCCATGTAATGGACCCCTGTCTCCTTCTCCTGTAACTTTCTGAGGCTAAATGCAGTGAGATAAGGAGCAACAAAACCAGTTATCACCTGCTTACGACTGTAGTTTTTTGCTCTAATCACAATGTATTCAAAAGAGTACACACATAAATGACAGAAAATGAACACTCAGAAGACAACAAAATAGCAGAATGCAAAATACAGCAAGAACAAAGAGGCTGCCTCAAAGTATACATCAAAAAAAAAAAGTTTGTCAGCAACATCTGTGGCGGTTTTTAGTATGATACAGATATGTATGAATTTGTACAGATTTGTACCCCTATATTCAAACATAAAAGAGGGAGGGAAAAAAAAAGATGGCGGAGTTATGAGATCCCAAGGCCCACACTGCAAGGAAAGATAGGAGAGGAACAAAATGGACTCTCTCCCTCTCTCCATCAACTCAGATTATATCCTTGTTGATGTCTCATTGTCAGACATGGCATCTGACCATTTCATGGCAGTTTCCTAAGTTGGAGAATTATGAAAGGAATGTTTACAGCACTGAAACCATACCTTAACATGGCCAAACATTGATTTGGAAAAAAAAATATTATTTTATAAAATATGGAATTTCCTTTTAACTTTCAAGACACAGCACTTACTCCAAGCCACTGGTTGTTTATTTTAACCTAAAAAAAAAAAGCATACAACAGATCGGATCAGAGTTTGAAACAGGAGATATGTATTAGTCTCATCTAAAATGAACACTCCAAATCAAATATTCTTAAAAGGAAGAAGTATAAACAGTCATCTTCAGATCTTCCTCATTGGTATTTCTGGCACAACATAACATCTTACAAATCTGAAAATAAATTACACCGTATCCTAACAAGTACATTTCTGTTCTTACCCTTCAAAAATCAAACAGAAGCAACAAATGTTATCCACAGAAATCAACATTGCAAAAGAATACAAAACTATGAAAATGCAAAAGACAGATGTGCATTATGTATCTATACAGACTGTTGACACTCTCAGTATATTTCATTTTCTACAGAAGCATTCTGTGAAGACCAACAAAAAACTTCATTCATTGCATTGGTAGATTTGTAGTGTCACTGGAGTCACAGTTGCTCTTTCTTTTCTGGGTTACATCCTCAGTAACTTACCACCCTCTGAAGCTGATCACTCTAAGAAGAAAGGCCACAGCAGTGTACATAATAGTAACAACAGAAACCTCAGTAACTGTGTCCTCCTCTGTAGCCAATGGTGCTCAGAGAGAAGGCGATAGCAATGTAGATGACAACGCTGGCAACAATGGTGATCATGCAGGTGAGGAAGGCATACTGACTCCACTTCTCAGCATACTTGATGTCTCCTAGTATGAAAGAACGATTGGACAAATCTGAAAACAAACCATCAAACCACTTCTGATAATCTTTTTTTTTTTTTCAGAATCAATAAAATGGATCAGCACAACAAATGAGCATGATCTCAAGCTAAGCACATACAAACTGTAAGTCATTCTAATGCATTATAACTCTTTCTACAAATTACAGACCAGTATGATGCAGTTGGTCCAGTATCACTGCTACTGACTTGAATGATCCCAGACAGGGCTCATCAAGGTACCACTGATGATCTAGTGACAATATCCCTCCATCTTGGTGTCCTCTGCAGCTCTCTAAGAGTCATGTCCACTACTTGATGCTGTCCCCCACCAGACCACCCACACAATGTCCACTCCCTGATGCTGTCCCCCACCAGACCACCAACACAATGTCCACTCCCTGATGCCGACTGCCACCAGACCATCAACACAATGTCCACTCCATGATGCTGTCCCCCACCAGACCACCCACACAATGTCCACTCCCTGATGTTGTCTGCCACCAGACCACCAACACAATGTCCACTTCCTGATACTGTCTGCCACCAGACCACCAACACAATGTCCACTTCCTGATGCTGTCTGCCACCAGACCACCAACACAATGTCCACTCCCTGATGCTGTCTCCCACCAGACCACCAACACAATGTGCACTCCCTGATGCCGTCTCCCACCAGACCACCAACACAATGTCCACTCCCTGATGCCGTCTGCCACCAGACCACCACCACCATGTCCACTCCCTGATGCTGTCCCGCACCAGACCACCAACACCATGTCCACTCTCTGATGCTGTCTCCCACCAGACCACCAACACAATGTCCACTCCCTGATGCTGTCTCCCACCAGACCACCAACACAATGTCCACTCCCTGATGCTGTCCCCCACCAGACCAACACAATGTCCACTCCATGATGCTGTCCCCCACCAGACCACCAACACAATGTCCACTCCCTGATGCTGTCTCCCACCAGACCACCAACACAATGTCCACTCCCTGATGCTGTCTCCCACCAGACCACCAACACAATGTCCACTCCATGATGCTGTCCCCCACCAGACCACCAACACAATGTCCACTCCCTCATGCTGTCTCCCACCAGACCACAATACAAAGTTTTTAACTTGATCATGACCGACCGTTAGTTTGTTGGACAGTGTGCTCCTATCAATTTCATTTTCCCAGCCCTGGTGTGGAGATACTCTTTGAGTGCTTGAGTGATTTGACTGTACAAACAACATACTGAGGACTCTGAATTACATATTACACTGCCAACCACAGTGGGCTTTATCAAGGCCCAAAACACAAACCTTTGCAACCTAAACATCACTACAACAAACCATACACATACTGAATTTCACACCTTTAGAATAAAAGAAAATGAGAAACGAAATCATGTGCAGAGTTATATATACTGAGAGATTATGTGCAGAATTATATGAGAAGGAGAGAGAGAGAGAAGGAGAGAGAGAGAGAGAGAGAGAGAGAGGTGTGTGTGTGTGTGTGTGTGTGTGTGTGTAGGAGAAGAAAAAGTAAAAAAGATAATCACATAATGCATTATTTCTATTTGAACAATTCATCATTTCATGGCCACAGGTTGAACAGCACAGCCAGGTAACTCACACGAAAAGAGCAGAGCGACAGGCCCTAGCACAGGGTTGATGACTGTCATCACGATAGCCAAGACCAAGTAGGTGGGCGGCTGTCGACCTATGAACACGCCATTCCGAATGGACGGATGACAGTACACTGGATCCCTTGTTACCAGGATCTGCTTGGCGTTGGTGTTGTAGACGTCAGGCTGGTGGGGAGTTGTCATCCTCCCTGGTCCAGTGTATGCCATTTCTGATGACACTCTTGGACATTAAAAATTTTTTTTTTACTTTATTAGCTTATACTTATCACTGACATGACATCTGATAATTATATAAATATCCTACACAACAAAAATCTTACTGGACTGAGGGGACAATGAAATGTTATCAAAGAGGACTGTCAGCATTATTTACACGACATTCACATGTTTTTATCATAAAAAGAGGAAAACTAAGATTTAAAAAAATGCAAGAAAGAAGATGCTGAGGGAATGCTGAAGGCAATCCAGCAGGGCCACAAGGGGCCGTAGACGATGTGGAGAAACACTCCAGCTGTAATGTCACAACTATGATAATATGGCTCATGTCACCTCTTAGAATTAGCTTCATTTCAGAGCTGTATATGGCCTCCTACCCTCCAATTCTTTCAAACATGGCTGAATGGGGGAACCAGATGACCCTACATGTCTGTTCTCTGTCACGGCCAAATAAAAAAAAAAAAAAAAAAAAAATTGATGGGTCCTGAGTTCATGCAAAACAGCACTAACACTGGGAAATGTACATATGGAAGCACCACCATGTGCTTATAAATGCAAGGGAGGTTGTACATGCATATGAGCTGGCTCTGCCAAAGGAAACACTATGCTATCATAAGCTCAAGCAATGACATGCTACATGGCAGGGGCCCCAAGTCATGGTCTGGAAGAGCTGTGACATCAAGGGGCAGGGTTTACTGGATGGAGTGGATGCCTGGGAGCGCACAGCGGAGCAGACCTCAAAGATAGGGGAAAACTATCAAGTCACCATCAGGCGAGTGGGGGGCGGGTAAAAGAAACGGTCGGCAACGATCGGCAGCATAATTCACCAAAATTCAGTCTAAATCATTCTCACAATCACCTGCTACATCCCCACACTCTCTCTCATCGCTCTCACAATCACAATCACAATCGTCACAATCACATCGTCGTCACTCACTCAAAATGTGTTACTCACATTTTGAGTGTCACTCACTCAAAATGTGTTAACTTTCGAACGTCATTTTCCCTCAGAATTTAAACATCGCTCATTTCACGGTCACATAAGATATTTCGGCTGTAACACGATCTTTCATTTTGCGATTTGTGTGCACGATTTTGTGCTGCGGACATGGATTCTTGGAGACGCCGGGCAGCGCGATATCCATGTGGTGCCTGCTACAAAGGAACTGAAAGCACTCGTTGCATTTATTGCGAGGTAGGTCTTGTTACTTCACAATGTTTTACACACAGTGACACTCTCTCTCTCTCTCTTTCTTCTTCCTTTCTTTGTCTCTCTCTCTGTCTGTCGGGTTCCAATCTCATTTACAGCCAAATAAAGCCTCAGAAAAGGGCAGTGACAGCCAGTCTAGGGGTGCACGGGGTGGGAGAGTGGGGTAAAACAGATCACAACAACAGACAGGTAAGTGTCAAGTGGGAGACAAAAACGATCGGGATAAATGAATTGGGAGGTGTGGAGAGAAAATGGGTAATTACACACGTTTTCACTTCAGATATGCCAGACTTGGAACCATAAGCACTGTGAAGACCTTGCGATTGGTATCTCCCGACTTGATGTCGTAAGCTGATATCACAAATCTCTCTCTCTCTCTCTCTCTCTCTCTCTTCTCTCTTAACTGCATATTCTCGACATCTACTTAGACATTTATCAAATATTATTTCAGGCTGCTAAACAAGGGTACGCCCATTTGCTGAAAGTAATCAAGAGAGAGATGCTAAGTACTACTGATATGCGAGGACATCGGACTGACTACGGATCTTTCGGGATGCGATCCAGTAGGCATTCGACACCACGTGACTGACGAGACAGCACAGAAATTGGTGAACCGTCATGATATTCCAGGCCCTGCTGTATTCACTCCAGGTGATGGAAACTGCCTTTTCCACGCTGTAACGCTAAACTTATGTGGATCAACAGCCTTTAGCAATGAACTTAAGTACAAAACTGCGCTGTGCATGGTCAACCAGAAGCAAAGGATTATAGCAAATGAACATCCATCATTATCTTTGGTCAGCCCTGATTATAGTGATTCTGTACTTAGCTGCGCTTCCGTTGGTCCGTTGGTCGTTTCAGCAATGCCTAGACGATTTTGGCTTTGGCTTTGGTCCTCCAAAGAGCCATTCAAATATACTACCCACCAGAGAACATTATCCGTGCCAGGAATAATATCATTATTGGCACGTGGAACGTAAAAACACTTAGAAGTACTGGAAGATTGGAACAACTAGAACATGAAATGAAGAGATACCGCTGGAACATCCTAGGGTTATGCGAGGTACGCTGGAAAAACTTTGGAGAAATGAACACCCCAGAAGGTCACAAACTCTACTACAGTGGCAGGGAAGATCGCCACGAACATGGAGTTGGATTTCTTGTCAACAAGGACACAGTTAATACCGTGATGGCATGCAGACCAGTCTCCAGTCGAACCATGACCATACGTCTGAGGGCATCGCCATTCAACATAACCATCTTACAGGCTTATGCACCAACATCAGACTACGATGATGAAGAAGTCGAAAAATTCTATGGCCAAATACAAGACGTGCTGGATGAAATACCCAAGAAAGACATCCTAGTAGTGCAAGGCGACTGGAATGCAAAGATCGGAGAAGACGCTTGCAAAGATTGGAAAGAAACATGTGGGCCATATTGTAACACCCAGACAAATGACAGAGGATTGAGGCTTCTCGAATCTGCTAGCTCAAATAACCTGAAGATAATGAACACCTTTGGCCCTCACAAGATGTCAAGGAGGATGACATGGCACAGTCCTGGAGGAACATATCACAATCAAATTGACTACATCATGGTTAAACACCGCTTCCAATCCAATGTCAACATCACCAGAACCAGAAGCTTCCCTGGAGCTGACATTGGAAGTGATCATGAGCTGGTACTGATGATGTTTGCCCTTCGCCTCAAAAACAACAAGAGATGAGGAAACATCAGACTAAAGTTCAATGTAGAGAAACTTAAAGATCCAAAGATAATGGAAGCCTTTAAAGCGAACATCGGAGGAAAATTTGCACCGCTACTTGTCCTGACCAACGAGGACATCGACCTAGAAGCCTTCACAGACTCCTTCAACAAAGCCATCACAGAAACAGCAACTGAAGTGCTAGGCAAACACCGACCGAAAAAGAAACCATGGGTGACCGACGATATTTTGGAGCTATGTAACAAACGCTGCGAACTAAAGAACAAGAAGAATGAACCAGAAGGTAGGAAACAATACAATGATGTCAACAGAAAAGTCCAAACAGAGCTAAAGACAGCAATGGAGACGTGGATCGACAACCGATGCAAAGAAATCGAAAACAGTCTTGAAAGAAACAACAGCAAAGAGGCCTACCAGATTGTAAAAGACCTAACAGACACGACACAAGCAAAAACAACAACGATCCAAGACAAAAGTGGTAAATGTCTAAACGATGAAGAACAAGTACAAAAGAGATGGACAGAGTATTGCTCAGAGCTGTACACGCATAACGCTAAAGGAAATACAACAGTCCTGGTCGCCCCTCAACCAACGAACAGCAGTAAGGACAGTATAATGCGGGAGGAAATAGTTGAAGCATTTAAATCACTGAAGCCCGGAAAATCACCTGGTGTGGACGACATACCAGCAGAGATGATCAAGGCGGGAGGAGACCCAATGGTAGACATGCTACTAGTAATATGCAACAAGATCTGGGAAACTGGCGAGTGGCCAATGCCTTGGACGCAATCCCTTATTATAACTCTGCCAAAGAAAGGCAATCTCCGACTATGCCAGAACTACCGTACTATAAGCCTCATCAGCCACCCAAGCAAAGTCATGCTTAAGGTAATCCTGAACAGACTGAATCCCCAAGTGGAAAAGATCATCACCAAAGAACAGGCGGGTTTCAGGCCAGGCCACAGTACAACAGTGCAAATCTTCAATTTAAGAATACTGTGTGAAAAGTACAACCAACATCAACAAGATCTGTACCACGTGTTCATAGATTTCAAGAAAGCCTTTGACCGAGTGTAGCATGAAGCATTATGGGCGACAATGAAACTACAGCATCAATGCCAACCTCATCAAAGTCATCGAAAGCCTCTACAACAAAGCCACCAGTGTGGTTTTCTTCAACAACAACATAGGCGAATGGTTCCGAACAACTGTCGGAGTGCGCCAGGGCTGTCTACTATCTCCCACGCTCTTCAACATCTTCCTGGAAAGAATCATGACTGATGCACTTGAAGACCATGAAGGATCAGTCAATATTGGAGGCAGAACCATCACAAACCTCCGTTTTGCCGACGACATTGACGGTTTAGCTGGAGAGGAGCAAGAACTAGTCAATCTGATCAACAGGCTGAACAACACCTCCACAAAATTTGGCATGGAGATCAGCGCAGAAAAGACCAAAGTGATGACCAACAACCCAATCGGTTTTGCCAACGACATAATGATCAACAACAAGAAGCTTGAACCCGTCAACAGCTTCAAATACTTAGGTGCAACAATCGCAGATGAAGGATCAAGACCAGAAATTCTCTCCAGAATTGCTCAGACCACAGCCGCATTGACAAAGTTGAAGCCAATATGGAACAACAAAAACATCTCCATCAGCTCAAAAATCAGACTGATGCGATCCTTAGTCATGGCAATCTTCCTCTTGCTTGCGAATCATGGACACTAAAAGCTGACCTCGAAAAAAGGATCAAAGCAGTTGAAATGAGGTGCTATAGAAGACTCCTTGGCATTACATACAGAGATCACATGACCAATGAGGAAGTAAAGAAACGCATCGAGAATGAAATCGGTCCATATACAGATCTCCTCACTTCAGTTAAACGACGCAAGCTGAAGTGGTATGGACATGTCACGAGGTCATCAGGCCTTGCCAAAACAATCCTGCAGGGCACAGTACGAGGAGGAAGGCAGAGAGGTCGACAAAGAAAGAGATGGGAAGACAACATCACAGAGTGGACGGGCCTGGAGTTGAGGGACGTGTTGAGGAGGGCGGAGTGCCGGGATGAATGGAGAGGACTGGTTGTCAGAGCTACACAGGTGCCCCTACGGACGGGAGTCTAAGGGATCAAGGACAAGGACAAGAGAATGGGAAGCACGATGTTGCATATACATCGTTGAACAGGACATTCGGTGAAGGACTACCGCCAGTAAATGTCGTGTGGACCAATGCACTGGGAGGAAAACTAGCTCGTCAGTTGTGGGTTCCGAATCATTTCGTGGCACTGGACTGTATAGAAGGTGAGGATGCAAAAGACGAAGATACAAGTGAGGATAATGATGTCCGCAGCGACTCTGATGAAAAAGTTGAGGTCGACAAGAGAGCTGGACATGAAGATGCCAGAAACGATGATACAAGTGAGGATAATGATGTCGTGAGTGAATATGATCATGACATAGTTGGAGATGAAGCTGGAGATGAAGATGCCAGATTTGAAGAAGTTGAGGATGAAGATGTGTGCGATGAGAGAACTGGAGACATTGACGATGGAAGGATGCCCATTACAGATTTTTGTGATACCACAGAACTTCTACAGCATCTCAATCATGTGGGTGGTCGCACTGTTGACACAATTCCAACAGGTCCTAAGAGCAATTGTGCATTTTTATTGGACAACAGGAAAACCAATGAGCGCCGTCAGAGAAATGAGAAAAGCAATTTCTACGACGACTGCCGAGCTTGGATAAAAACAAACACCTCGAGGTACTACTACATTGTCAAGTCTGGAAATAAACTGGACAAAGTCTTCAAAAATAAAGGCCTCTATTGCAGAGAAGTTCGGCGCGATGGCAGAAGGTGTTACGACCCAATAGCCCCACAACCTAGTGATGAGGAAATTTTGGTTCTCTCCAGATATTACTCTACTTTGAAGGTAGATGCCGAGTACCGCTGCAGGATCACTTGGGTTGTCTCAGGGCCATCCAGCATCATGACTTCAGAGAGCAAGTGTATCGCCTTTGTTGAATACAAAGGCACCTGGAAGGGATACAGTATGCCTCACGGACGCTGTCAGAATGTCCAAAGCCAAGAGGGATACGTAAGAACATCTGGAAATACCATGGCGAAGATTCGTGAGATGCGACACCTACCACCGATGACCGTTTACAATGAACTGTTACTTGAAGATGGAGATGAGCTGGTAGACAAACCCCGGAACAAACAACAGGTTAAAGGAAAACAACGCCGAGAGAAAATGAAGGACAATGAAATCGATGCTGGGAAAAAAGGTTCTAATCTTGCAGACCAGGTCCTGCAATTGACAGCTATGATCGGCACCCATGGAGATTTCATATGGAACATAAATTTCCAGGTCATTGGAGAATCAATGTCTCCATCGATCATCACATTCACTGATGAACAGATATCTGATATCCGGGAACTGTGTACTGGATCAAGGATAGTGGTAGGAGTGGACAAAACGTTCAATCTTGAACTGTTAGTGACAGCCATGAGTTACAAACACCCAGCAATCAACAGACGGAGTAGTGGTGAGTCACCGATTTTTGGGGGTCCAATCTTCCTCCACACTCATTCGACGTTCGAATCCTTCTTTCATTTCTTTGCCACAATTGCAGCAGTGATCGGCCATTTTCCAACATCACCCATGGTTTTCGGCTCAGATGACGAGAAATCCATCACTCGAGCAATCAAGAGTACTTTCTCAAATGCAAGCCTTGCCCTTTGTGTTCTGCACCTGAAGAAAAATGTCAGTAGACATCTCAAGGACAAGGTTGCTATCGATTCAAAAAGAAGAACAATGCTGGTGAACTGATTGTTTGGAGAGGAAGGCCTTATAAACTCTCCTGATGACATAATATTCGAAGTCCGGAAGGAAAATCTCCTTTCCCTGTGGCCAGAAGAAGACACTCGCTATCTAGCAAAGATTTCAAAGCAGATCCATGACCACGTCCTGCAACTGCACTGGGATGGGATGCTACCAGACACGAAATGGACCAACAACAATGCAGAATCTCTCAACAGTGTGCTGAAGCACATGGTAGACTGGAAGCCAAGAGAACTACCTGATCTCATTGACAAACTGCGCAAGATGGCCAAAGCACAACACATCGATCTTGCCCGTGCAGTCATTGGTCGGGGCCAATACAAACTGGCACAGCCATTTGCCAATCTGTCACTACCTGTAAGTGTCTGGGTGCAGCTATCAGCTGATCAGCAGTCAAAGCATCTCCAAAAGCTACGACAACCACCAAGGGCCACTGGGATTGTGCACAGCACGATGCAAGCAAAATTCCACCTGACCGGCAACCCTTCCAGGGGAAAAAACCGCAGCAGAGAAAATGAAAACGGGCTGAAAAAACCACCACCACCTCCTCAGATGCAAAATTTCGGAAGCGATAACTCTCCCTCTCTCACACACACACACACTTGCACGTACACACACACACACACACACACACACACACAGAGTCATGTATTTTGTTAATTGCTGAGGGGCTCTGCAATTCTCATATGTTGTGTGTAAACTGTTTATTTATAATCAAAAAGCAAATGATGCTTAAGTACCGGCCCTTAAGTACAGGTTTGAGTTTATGTGTTCTGCCGAAAAATTGAATTCTTGGTAATGGAAATTGGAATGTTGAGTTTTGGAATGTGTGTGTGTGATTTGAGAGAGAGAGAGAGACAGAGAGAGAGAGAGAGAGAGAGAGAGAGAGAGGCCTCACCTAGAGGCGACATGATAACTAAGACAGTGTAAGTAGATAGTGTAACTGATGGCATTTTCAAGGAAGTGGGGAGGGAGTTCCACAAGAGTGTACCTGAATAAGAAATGCTTGTTTTGAAAATATCAATACGGGGCTTAGGAAAGAATAAATTCATTTCATGAGGAATATGGAGACAGGGAACATGTGAACAGATTACTAATATAAGATGAAAGTTTATACGTTCCCGACAGTCGCCGATCGTTGCTGACTGTCGCCGATCGTTGCCGACCGTCGCCGATTGTTGCTGACCGTCGCCGACCGTTTCTTTTACCCACCCGGGCGAGTGGCATGAAATTGTTCTCCACTCAGCTTCATCAAAACAAATGACTCTGATTCAAATCACTGTGTCATACGACAACAGAATGGAGAAACCATATACATTTACAAGATGGAAAAATATGCCAATGTTGTCCGAATTAGAAGCTTGAAGGAATCTGGCTTCTAGACCAAAGTCCTGCCATAGAATGATAGACATCAGGAGCAGGATCAGGGTTTGGGACGTTGTATCTAAACAACTTAGCCCATTTAGGCATTTTACGCCCCTTCTGTATATATATATGTATGTATTATGTCCGTTGGTCCAGTCGTAGACTAGCTCAGTCTACTTTATCCATTACTTCATGTTTGTCTATGAGATTCTTAAATACATTAATGCTAGGTGCAGTTTTGATGCTAGTTGTTAATTCATTCCAAAAATTGGTTACACTGTTAGTAAATGTAAATGTTATGTTGAACAATTAAGTAGTGGGGGAAAACAAGTGCAGGTTAACAATTCAGTAAATGTAAATGTTCTCAAATTAGTTCTGGAATATTGTTTTAATATCTTATCTTCACTGTTTCTTGTTATATTTGTCTGTGGAGTACAAAAAAGCATGTTTTATCAACATCATCAATACCATTAAATATCTTGTATGTTTGAATCAAGTCCCCTCTTACATCTTTAGACATGGTAGAGGTTGGACCAAGGCCATTTGTAGGTTTGTCAGCGCATGATCTGATGACCCCCCCCCCCCAAAAAAAAAAAAAAAAAAAAGCTTTTTTTTTTCACCACACCCAAGCTATTAGTATTTGTTATTAGGGGGTACACAACGTACCGACTCACTGACAGACCAACGTCACTGAGTCAATGAGCATTTAGTGACTGTCGGACTGGTTTCTTTTTACCCCCAAGTTTTTACACTCTGTGACTCGAGAAAGGGAAAGCCTACAGAGTGAGGGAGGTATTAGGTGGGTGATCTGAGAAATCATGACCTCACATACATTAAACACTTACCAGTAAAGAAGTAATGACCTGCACTGAAGTAAAGAGCCACACGATGAAAACACGGAAGCGGATGATTACCTTCGTCGCGACAGGTAAAAATTGAAAATGCGCATGCGCTGTAAGGTATGCATTTATTTTCGTCATCTTATAGAATAGAATCTGTGCTTGTCCATTAAAATTATCGAAACTTTAATTTCTACTGAGATACGCAGGTTTCTGTTTCTTTTAGTCCCATCCAAATTATTTGTTTACGTTCAGGTGTGACACTTTCATATGTTTCGTTTCGTAGTTGTTCGATGTGCCCATTCGTACTTTTGTTTGCCTTGATTGTGGAGAAATGTCGTTTCCACTCCAAGTTTTTAACAGCCTGCAGAAGGGACGAGGGTGAGCGGCATGTCTTTTTGTGTGATAAGGTCTTTGAAGAAAAAAGATCATGCGTACGCAGTTCTCGCTTAATTCTTTTGAAACATGAGCAAGTACTCTGTTAGGATCTAGAGAGCATCGTGTGCATTCAGTTGGAGTTTATTTATAACAGCTTCTACGGTAACCTGAGTTAATCGACTTGAATAGCGCTGAACTGAAAATTTCTTATGAGTGATTCACTCATTTCAGCAATCGTAGCTCATGTATCTAGATTTCTTTCTAGTAAAGATACTTATAAAGTAAGAGTAATAGTATTCACTTTATCCTCCGCATTGCCTCATCAAAAATGCAATATTTCTTTCCTCATCGTGATCTTTAATGCACTAAGGATTGGATTAAACCGTCACGTTCATTTTCAGACTAATTAGTTGGCAGTAAATTCTTTTCACCATTCCGTTTTCTTTGTCAGCTTGTAGCATGTTTCTTACTTTATGATGATCGAGATAGTATTCACTTGACCTATACTTGCGATTTTAAGACGTGTTCAGTATTTTTTTTTCTCCTCTGTACCTGATACAAAGACATTCCATAACTATGTTTAGGTACACGTGGATTTCTGAATTTGTATGGCATTGTTTACGCCTGGTGGTGTTCCAGAGACTGATGGATTTTGTTTTATTTATTTTGAAGAAAAAGAAAAGAAAAAACCCTTCAAGATTGAAGTGTAAATGTTTGCCATCCCAGTTATTGGCTTCAAAATCTTATTTGAGTATAACATACTGTATAATACAAATTAAAATACACATTCTCTCAAAATCTTATTTGAGTATAACATACTGTGTAATACAAATTAAAATACACATTGTCTTCCTTTTAAAACGTAAGTTTCTAGGTTAGGATGTACATAGACTCATTAGGGGGTTCTGCATTGATTTAAAAAAAAAAAAAAAAAGAATGTTAGGACCAGATTGTCACTTTTCCCAAAGAGGCGTAGGTTAAATTAAAATACCATATTGGGAACCATGCCCAAGTTCTTGGTGGTTTGACATGTGTTTGTGTAGTAGTTTTTGTACTGGCTTTTAGCCTTAGGCCTCGCGGCCTATTTGTGTCCCCTCAATTATCTTTCAGTCTTGTTTTGGTCTGATCGCATGCCTATCTTATAAAATAGCATTCAATCTACACTTTAAAAAAAAAAAAAAAGTCTATCAATTTAGGGTCTTCATCTAGGAGGTTTTTTTTTTTTTAAGCTGTTGATATCTGGTGCAAATTTGGTGTTAGTAGGCAATGCATTCCATAAGTTAGCAATTCTGAAAGCAACTTTTTAGCAAAACTTTCTTTTGTTAGTGTCTGTTAAAAAGAAAAATCTTGCCTTCATTATTTCTAGTGCAATCAACTTGTGAGAATTTGAAAAGAGCAAGCACATCGATATCATCACAATTATGGATGGAATATTTTTAAAAAATGAATTAGGTCTCCTCTGATCCTTCCTTTTGAGTGAGTGTAATTGGAGATAATGTAATCTTTCTGTATAGTTTAAGTTATTGCACTCTTTCAGGATTTTAGTAGCTTGTCTTTGTACATTTTCTATCATTTTTGACTGTCTCATTAGTGTATTCAAGATGGGGGCCTAACATGTTTTATATAACTTGATAAATGTGTCCTTTTCTAAAAAAGGTGCTTTGTTGACAACTCTCTGGATGTGAGGATCAAAGGTCTTTATCAAAGATGACTCCCAGATCTGTTCCTTCATCACATGTGTTTGTTTTCTGCATTTCATCGTTCATAACCATAGTATAAACTGTTCATTCTTTTTGCCTATGTGCATCACCTTACACTTTGCTACATTTAAGTAAAGGTTCCATTCATTTGACCATTCTTGCAGCTTGTTTATGTCCTGAAAAATCCCAGAAGACTGGCGTTTGGCACGGGTCACACCTATCTTCAAGAAAGGCAGCAAAATGCTAGCTAACAACTATAGGCCAGTAAGCCTTACATGCATCCTCTGTAAAGTAATGGAAAAATTAGTAAGGGAACAAATTGTCAAACACCTAGAAGAAAACAACCTTGTCAGTGAGAAACAACACGGGTTTGTAAAAGGGAGGTCGTGCATCACTCAGCTTCTCGATGTCTTGGACACATGGACTGAGGTCTTAGATGATGGAGGCTCAGTCGACATTGTTTACATGGACTTCCAGAAAGCGTTTGATAGCGTTCCACACAGGCGACTTGCTTTGAAAGTTCAGGCACATGGTATCAAAGGGAAGATATTACTTTGGATACAGGACTTCCTACACAACAGGCGTCAGCGGGTTGTCGTCAACAGAGCACAGTCACAAGAAGCCAATGTCTCGAGTGGGATTCCCCAGGGTAGTGTTCTAGGGCCTATTTTGTTTGTGCTGTATATTAACGATCTGCCGAATCTCATTCATAACACTGTACACCTTTTCGCAGATGACACTAAGGTTTTTGCACGAAGTGATGATGAAGGAGCTACGCTTGTTTTACAGCAAGATCTAAACAGGCTGCAAACTTGGTCAAGACAATGGCTGCTGAAGTTCCACCCTGAAAAGTGCCATGTCCTGAAACTGGGGAATAAGAAGTCAGATGCTGTGTACCACATGACCGAAGTAAACATCGAAGGTGAGACATGTACCACAACTCTGTCCGAAAGCGAAGTCGAGAAGGACCTTGGGGTTTACATTGACAACAAACTGAATTTCAGAGAACATGTGGCCAAGGCAACTGCTAAAGCAAACAGAGTTGTTGGTATCATCCGTCGCTCCTTTGACTTCCTGACTGAAGATACATTCCTACAACTGTACAAGTCTCTTGTACGACCAGTACTAGAGTATGGACATTCTGTCTGGCAACCCTACTACAAAACACTGTGCCAGGATGTAGAAGATGTTCAGCGCAGAGCAACTAAACTTTTAGCATCTCTCAAAGATAAACCATATCCTGAGCGTCTTTCTACTCTCAAACTTCCAAGCCTTGAGCACAGAAGAAAAAGGGGTGACATGATAGACTTGTACAAGTTTATACATGGCATTTACCGGAGTGATAAACCACGGTTTGAACTGTTTACCAATAGGGACAGCAGAGGACACTCCTTGAAACTATCCAAAGTTCATCACAGACTGAATATCAGAGGAAACTACTTCTCTCTTCGTGTGATTGATGTTTGGAATGGTCTTCCTGACTCCGTAGTAACAGCCCCTACAGTCAACATCTTCAAATCACGGTTAGACACTCATTGGCAGGAACTTCCGACAAAATATAATCCGGAATGCTATCAACATAGATAGTCTCTGTCGTGACTCTCTTCCTTCCACGCATGCGGTGTTTTTCGTCTTAATGTTATACCTAGAATGGTGAACAGGCCTCTTAAGGCCTCTAACACCTACAAGTTCAAGTTCAAGTTCAAGTTCAAGTTCAAGTTCAAGTTCAAGTTCTGTTGGATCTTTGTGCTGTTTGTCGCCTTATATAATTGTGTCGTCTGCAAATATTTTGCATGTGGTTTGAGTCATGTCCAGTTGATATGTATATGGGACATTATCTACACGCACACACACACTGCTCATAAAATGTCACTTTTTTGATTTTGTAGAATTGTAGGAAAGAGGAACTTGTTTATGCACTTTTGTAGTGATCAACTTTTCCCTGTTTGATATGCAGGACAGAATGGCTCGTGACGTGAAATGCAAGGTGTATGTTGGCGACTTGGGCTATGGCACTACAAAGGAAGAATTGGAAGAAAAGTTTTCCAAGTATGGTCCACTGTACAGTGTGTGGGTTGCCCGGAAGCCACCAGGTTTTGCTTTTGTGGAATTTGAAGATCCCCGGGATGCTCAAGACGCTGTCCGCGCCTTAGACGGAACGTAAGCTTTTATTCTGTAATATGTTTGAAGTAGTTATAGCTAGTTGTCACATTATGTCGGCTCAAGTCAAGGTAATTTGTCACTGAGCAGTTTTAATTGAGACATTTTATTCTTGAAATATATAAGATCTCCATGTGAGTGTAAGGCATATCCAAAATTAAGCAGTGGATCCCTCTACCCTCCTGGTCCCTCACATTCCTTCTCTGCCTCCTTTCTTTTCCTCCCCCCCCCCTACCCCCCCCCCCCCCCCCCCCCCCCCCCCCCCCCCCCATCCCCCTCTGTCTGTCTGTCTATCTCCACTTGAATTTTGGTAGTTGTATCTATGAATGAATTTGAAGTCTGAACATTCTTGTTTCAGTTTTATAATTCACAGGTATGATATAGTAACAGCTTGGGCATTGTGTATTTTTTTTTCCCATTTCCTGGTCCTTTTGGTTGCCAGTGACAAATGTATAAAAGACATACGTGCACAAATCCATTTGAGTATATGACATATCTTTGATAATGAAGAGTCTCTCTCTCTCTCTCTCTCTCTTTGTCTCCCTCTCTCTCTCTCTCTCTCTCTCTCTCTCTCTCTCTCTCTCTCTCTCTCTCTCTCTCTCTCTTCCCTCATTGCGTTTTCCCCTGTTCCTCATCAAGCTGAAATTATCTTAGTAATGTTAGACAAAAAAATTTTGTTAAAAAGATGGTGTCATTGGCAGGCGAATCAATGGTGGTCGTGTTCGGGTGGAGATGTCCAATGGTAGACGCCGCTCTGACAGGCGAAGCCCCCCGAGGAGGCAGAGTGGTGGCTTCGGGGGCGGCCATCCCCGGGGACGAGGCAGTCCAGTCTATGATGACTACAGGATGCAGCGCCGATCAAGGTAATATGAAGTTGTTTAAAGCTCTCGACATTTTCATCTTTATGCTAAATATAACTTTCATGTAACAAACATTGTGGTGTCTTTTTTTTTTTTTTTTTTTTGAAATTAAACTGGATTGACACTGCTAAAGATTCAGTACTATATCTGGGAATTTTGAAAGGATTCACATGTATACATGCTTGAAATTTTAGAGCAAGTCTCAGTGGGCACCAGCCCAGGCAATTAATCCAGACAAGAATCTTGTCATGTTAATAGAAGCCTGAAGATATTTGCTTTTAATTAAATGTCTTGAAATAGCATGCAGTTTAGAGGGTACTCACCGTATCTAGGGATAAAACAAAAAGTCGTTGATAGACACATGAATACCATGTGTCACACTCCCCAATCTACCAGTTTCTTATGTATTGGACTATGAGATTGAGGAAGATTTAACAGTAAATGCAAAAAGATTCACGAGTGTTCATGTTAAAAACACATACACACACATGCAAGGAAACGACATTTAAGTGTTTGCCACTTATTGTTAAAACCAAGATGATTGGATTTGGGCATAAGATATTGTTTGATCTGATACAAAAGAAATCTTTGGAAAATAAAAAACCAACAAATAATAGTTCTTTCTTATTTCAACTTATGTAAAACGGGGTTGGGGGGGGGGGGGGGGCGGGGGGGGCTTATATGGCTTAATGATATTTGCTGTAAGCAAATAGAGGAAAGTGATACTTAAATATCAAGAGAACATTCAAAATGAGCACTTTTGACTGATGAAAACCTCCATCCACAAATTCCAGGCTGGTCACGATGCCCTCCACTGGCTCAGCACATGGGTGTAGATTACTGTTTGGTGGCTGACCGCTTTGAATCTGGGTCCACTTAGATACTCAGAGTTCAGCAATATGGACCTGTTAGTCCTGTCCTGTCCACTCAGCCATAAGGTGTGTCAGGACCCAGCAAGTCCTAATCAACGTGGGTCACAACTTTGCTACATACCACGCGCATCCAGCCACGTCTGCTGTCGTCTGGCTCTGTCCTCTCTTCCATCTCTTCATCCACCCACGTAGCCATCAGTCCAGTTTAAGTCGCTATGGTTCTTTTGAAAAGACCATTGCACTTGCAAAATCATCAGGTCTGTTTGCGTACATTTGACCTTCGCTTCCAACTTGCATCGTGTTGGTCCCTTCTCTGCAGCTGTTCTTTCTCCATCAACGTGGGAATGAACCATTCACCCCTAATACTTTCTCCATCAGCAAGGAAATGAATTCTCCCGCTTTCTCCTTCCTCCGTGGGAATCAACTCTCCAACACTTCCTTCTCTCTTCCATCAACATCGGAATCAACTCTCCGCCCCCCCCTCAAGCACCACACTGCGCATCATCTTCGCAGCACATGATTTAAGGTTTTTGCTTGAATGGTCTTTTTTTTTTTTCTTTCTTTTTTTCCCAAATCTTTCTGCCGAAAGAGACTGAGCTTTATGTGCTTGTGTGGCTGGGTGTACGTATATTTAATTACTGTGGTCTGCTGATTTCATGGTGAAAGTTGGTGGGTTTATGTTTGTATGTCGCCATTAGCGCAGCAGAGTCAAAAGATTGTTGAACTTCTTTAACATGATTTAAAAGTAGACATTATATGGATGATAAAAAGATATTTTCCAGTATTTTTTGTAGGTCGAAGAGCTGACTTATCAAAGAACATTGCTTAATGTCATTTCAAAGTTGACATCATATTCATAAATAAAAAAAGATATGTTTGTTGTGGGTCAGAGAGCTGACTTATCAAACGGAGATTGATATTGACCTAATACAGCATTCACTTTCAGTGTATGTACACTTCGAAGTTATGGTCAGACTTGCCGGCATTTCTACTTTCAGTGGTATTTGTTCGGCTTGGAATGCTGTAATCAGTCTGTTCATTTGAAAATAATTGCCCTAGAGATAGAAAAGAAAGTGCAGCATTTGGTCATATAGATTTTCTTCATAATTGTTGTCTGTAAAACAAGAGACATACATTTCTTTAACAGCCAATCAGGAAAAAAGTTGTATTTCTTTTAACTCCAGTCACCAAGTTTAAAACATGAAGTGATATTGTGTTTCTCTGAGACTGAAAAGGGGAAACCCATTTGTAGTGGAAAAGAAGTTGACAGACTTCCTTGAATCCAGCCAGGGCACAGAGAACAGATCTCAACCCATTTCATGACCTAAAAGAACTGAGCAAGGAACTGGTTAATCCTGGCTGCATAATTTTTGATGTCTCGGGATGTATTCCTGAAAATTGGAAATAAATTGGGGGTAACAGCACCTATAGGTAAGCTTCTATTACAGAACCGGGAAGTGACAGACCAGTTTCTTCAGCCTGGTGTTGTGCAAAGTTTCCAGAATCTTTTGTGAGAGATGCAGTGGTGACAAAGTTGTCACAATAATATTCTTACTGCCAATGTACAGTGTATACAGTTACCTGAGGTGAAAAAGATATCTCAATTTTTCCATGAGAGAAACTTTGTAACTTTTCTTTTTAAGGCTGAAAATGATCATTTTTGCATCTTTATTGCTTTGACTTATACTTACAGTATGTGCACATATATGCAAACACATTTGCACGCACACATGCATGCAAGCTGTATACGTGCATACACACACACACACACACACACACACACACACACTTGCGCACATAGAACAGCAGGGATTCAAGATGTTAACTGCTGTCTTCATTTTTGTGAATTGAAGAAATTTGCAATTCAGTGTTTCTGTCTTTAAAAAATGGCAGAATTTAAAACAAAAAGTGCAAGCCTGTGTAGCCTCTTGCAAGCTGTGTGGTTAACCCAGACAGATGCCATCTTACATGACCTTTGAGAAACAAACACATGATGGCTTTGTACATCATGGTTGATAGTGAAGAAAGTGAATGAACCAGTTGACATTCAAGGGATGTACTTTCAGGCTCATTCATTAAATATATGAAATTCTGTTTTATGGTTCTAGTTTTCCCCATGTGTTGACACAAATCTCTGGATTAGAGCTGTCTGAGGTAAAGATGCCTTAATTAGATTCCCAAGGTAAAAGTATTCAGTTTTGTACAGTGAAGAACTGAACAGTTTCAGGAAGAATGGCTAGTCATGAAGAAAACAGTTGTTTTGAGGTATAGTATTAAGCCCCCTCAGCCTTCTACCACTACATCCCATTGCAGCTGGGGTGTATATATCACACATCCCATTGTAGCTGGGATGTACATAAATCATGCAAAAGTAAATAAATATGATTATTTGTCTTATTGATGTGAACTTTGAAATTTGGATACAGGCTGTATGATTCAGAGGTAGGTTGAATAATCTAGCCAGATTTTCTTTTCTACAAGATTTTTGTTATTGTTTATATTTTCATCATAAAAAGATTTTGGAGTTAAAAAATCAAACTTTCCACCAGGTCTCCATCTCCTCGTCGCCAACACAGACGAAGTGATTCTGGATCCCCACCCTACAGACGCCGTAGTCGAAGCAGGTCGGTGGTGTTTCTTTTCTTTTTGCTTGAACCCTCTGGCTTTCTGTAATAATTTGAGTGGATGATTTAGTAATATTAGCACTTTGGGGGTGGCTTTTTCATGGTCGAATAAGATTTAATGGAATTCATACTCAGGCACAGTACTTTCTGGCACTGGAATTGCTTTACCATTCTGTCAGTATGTATGTGGTATATATTCAATCAGTCTGTAGCTGCAAGTCTTCTTCATAATATGTATCATTCACTGCATGTGTAGGAGTTTGCACTTGATCAGTATTTTTTGTGAACACCATATCTCGGATCCTCTCTTTCCCCAGTGTAAAAGCAAAAAAGGTGCAAAGAGATTCTCTGATCATGTTATTTTTACATCAGGCTTTTCTTTTAGATTTAAAGGCAAGAGCAGAAAACTAAAAAATGGATGGTGATCAAATTTAGCTCCATATATGTACTCAGTTACAACTGTCATGATCAACCCCGAGCAACTTTTTCGTGTCAGACAGAATAGCATTTTTGCATTTGCATCAAGTTAATTTTTTCAATGTGGAAAATTGTCATTTCCTTTTTCTCTTTTTCTTGTTTTTTTTCATCTTTCAAATGTGATGTTTTATTTCCATGTGGAAAATGTGTTCGTTAATAGCTCATCAACATTCCTTGTCTGACAAAATTGTGAAGACCATGTTGATTGATTAAATTAATGAATTCATTGTGACATAAAAAGTAAGAGTTGATAGGGAGGGCAACTTTTATACTTCTTTTGGCTGTAGTTAAATTGAAACATAAACTCTTGTCTTGTTCTCCAATGACAACATCAGTTTTCCTTTCTCCACTGAAATCAGTTTGTGCAGCATTACCTGTTGGTGTAAACTGAATCTGTTTTCATACATCCCAGTGGTCAGTTTTACCTGTGTGTTCTTACCCTCTCATGCTTTTCCTGCACATGTTCTTCAGTCTCAGTATGATATATTGTATGTGATGTTAAGTCCTGCACTTAATGTTAACCTGTGATGTTAAGTCCTGCACTTAATATTGACCTTGTTAACAGTGCTGTGTTCATCTGATGGTTACTCTTGGTGTCGGCTTGCTCCTCGCACAGTTGGCTCAGTATATATGATAACTTTTACGTAACAACTTGTAACATTGGCCTGTGGTTAATTACACTCCACATACGTTTCCTATATACTCTGATCATGAAGTAACCACCTCAATGCAACTCCATTGTGGGCAGTACACAGAGCAATTTCCAAGTAAGGCTCACACATCCAAGAATTGAACATTTTCCATGAACCAATCACCTCCATTTTTCTAGGCCACTTTTTTTAAACTTTACCAGTTCGTAAGTTTTAGCGATTTACCTAAATTTAATGTTGATAAATCCAAACAAAATGAAATTGTGGGTATGGTAACATGGCCCAAAGCATAAGGTCGATAAGCCTGCTGCAGCTTTTTGTTTGTTTGGGTTTGTTTGTTGTTGATTTTTTGTCCAATACGCGCATAGCCAACACTGCACAGTATTCAGTTTCCTGTATGGATCTTTTGAGCTAATCAGGACTCCCACTGTCAGAAAGCAAAAATTATCAGTCGCCATCCTCCCCTACTCTTTTTTCTTCCCCCTCCTTGCTTCTGAACCATTTTTAGATTTTCATACAGTGGTGCAATTGTGATGAAAATCTAAACATCAGGTGGTTGTGGCCCACTTTTCGGTCCAACCAGAACCAGGTCCATTTGTTTGGCTTGTGTTGATTTCTTTTTAGTTTTGTACCATCTGGCTAATGTGTGCAGACAAAACTGTGACTGCCCTCTCTTACAGAGAAGTTGACATGAGGTCTTGTGATGTTTTGTATCGACTGCTATAATGATAATATTGAAAACGTGACTTGGGCTACGAGGATTCACTCCTTTCCTTCCCCCAGCAGTTTTACATTTCCCATGGCCCCATTAGCATGCACTGGTTGTATTCACACACTGTGCATCCAGCAGTGTAGATGCCTTTTTCTGTTGTTGTTGCCACTTTAGCCTTCAGTACTTAACTTTGCATGAAAAAAACCTCTTCCCGTTCAGATTTCAGTGGCTTTCTGAAGATTGCATGCGTTCATTTTCTCTTGATTCAGGTTCTTTTTCTTTTCTTTTTTTTTGTATTGTTCTCCATCCCTCTCCCCCCTTCCCCCTCCGCCTAAAAGTTTCATGTCAGCAGAAAAAAGGGGTTTGGAGGATTACCATATCCACTTGTGTGTGTGACTGTGTGTGTTGTGTGTTTGTGTTTGTGTTGCATGACACACTTCTTTAGTGAATAGAAGACAAATACAAGCAATAAACACACATTTGGTCATTTTGAAGATGAATAAATGTAATTTCATACAAAAGCAGTAACAAAAGAAAAGAGAAGAAGAAAAATGTGTGGTTGAACAGTTTACTCTGGTACTAATCTCGCTTGTTTTGTGAGTATGACATATTTTCCATTACATTTTTTAAAAATCTGTAAAGAATTTTATTTTTCATTTCATATTTCTGTATTGCTTAATAAGTTGATTTTCATGATGCCAGTGATCCCATACAGTCTATTTCAGGTGAATTAGTTGGTTTTATTTGTGCTTAGATGGTATGAAATAGCACTGAATTAGGAAATTTACCAGTATAAACGTGTACAGTTGGAAGTAAAAAGAATATGATGTTGAATATTTGAAATGAACAGTTCATAATGAAACATCAGCTCTAAGGAAAGAAGATGAGATAGAGGAGAGAAAAAAATTGCAAAGGAACAACAACTCGGGAAGAGGGGAAAGAGGGATAAAGAAAGAACAAAACTGATGTGGTAATCCACGGAGCGCTAGTCATGTTTTCAGTATGGAAGCAGACAACACTGACATCATGAGATCTTGCGTAAATATTTTGTGAGAGCAGGCAGTTGCCTTTTTGTCTGCCCTGTTGAAGGCAAAATTATGTTTGTTTCGATGTTTTGCTTCAGCAAGGCACTGCGAAACTCCAAAAGTGAGATAGATCGACAAAAGCTGTATGAACAAGTGGTTCTGGTGATGGTAGTACTGGAAAAGGGAACAATACACCTGGCTGGTGGGATTTGGGTCAGATCGCACTAGTTTGAACGAGGGTTTTAACATTTTTCTCATGGTAGAGGGAGGGGGGGGGGGGGGGGGGGAATGGGGCATGGCTCTGAATGTCTTAGAATTTTAGGGATTTTTGCTTTTCCTCCGTCAGAACCCTTATGGACTAGAGAGAAAGCAAGTTTTAGTTTACAGGGTTCGTACGCTCCTTGAAACTCCTTGAATTCTGACAGGGAATTTCAAGACCTTGAAAACCTTTGAAAATCAGTAAAATGTGTATCTGTTGACCAAACCTCCTTGAAAACCTTTGAAAATCAAGCCATCGGCTCCAAAAATCTTTAATGTGGCAAAAAGAAATGGCAGTTTGATTTTTCTACGTTCAGGTTAATGAAAAACTTTTTTAAAACAAATTTTTGCAAACATCGTCGCGATCCTGGATCGTCTGCGATTTTACCAAGGGAGATAATTTGTAACCTCGTCAGTTTTGATGAGGTTACAAAATATCTCCTTTGGTTCATTCGCCGACGACAAACCAGGATGGTGAAAATTTGTTCTAAAATAATTTTTTTCATCAACCTGAACGCAGAAAAATCAAACTGCCATTTCTTTTTTCAATTTTTACGCAAGTAGTGTAGAGAGGTGGCACGAAAATTTGACCATTTTCTTTCAAAAATCATGTTTTGGGTTTTATGTGTTTTTGTGCTCGAGAAAGTCTGTTGAAACCATCTGTGGTGTTCATTTTGTTTATTTTCACATTTTTCTTAGTAAAAAAGTCTTTATTTGAAGGAGGTGTGTGTGAAAATTGCTTAACTTCTTTATTTTCAAATGCCGTTTTCTCTTTTCTTAGTAAAAAATGTCTTTATTTGAAGGAGGTGTGTGTGAAAATTGCTTAACTTCTTTATTTTCAAATGCCGTTTTCTCAAAATCACTTTTTTCAAAAACGTTTGATGTGCAAGGAGTACAATATCTCTGGATCCAGACTAGCTAGCTTGGTAAAAAAAAATTTCTTTTGATCAGAAATGATTTCTGCATGTAATCATATTTTATTTATAAGGCAAAACAGCACGTATCATTTGCTATTTCTATTGGAATAATTCAAAAACAATGGAACGCGAAGCCTGATGGCCACCATATGGAAAAAAAATTATTGAAAAAAAGCAGTTTAGATATATAAAAATCCTTTTGTAATTGCATTACTTTAGCTCAGCAAAACAATATATAAAAATCCTTTTGTAATTGCATTACTATAGCTCAGCAAAACAAGAAAAGTCATGTTTCAAGTGCCTAACATGTCTGCTATGATACAAATACAGTTCTTGCCATAAACCTTTTTTTTCATTTTTCATCATTTTGCCCCCATTTGTGGTCCCCAAATCACAAGAGCTTTGAAATCACCCAAATATGTTTTTTTCCATTTTTTTTTTAAAACATAAACAATAGAAAAAAAAAAGAAGTTTTAAAAGAACAATGGTTTAATTTTCGTGCACCTCTTGCCTTGAAATAATGTAAACGCTCCTTGAAAACTTGAAAACTCCTTGAATTTTGTTCTTGGGAGTCTGTAGGAACCCTGGTAGATGACAGGCACTTGTTAAGTTGTTTGCAGGTAGTTTTGCGTGCCTGCCACCATCATGTCTGTCGGGAAGAGAAAGTTGCCTGCCGTTGTGGCAGTCATGATGATGGCTCCTCAACTCAGCATTGGGTTCTGGTTCATATAGCTCCATATTTGCTCAACTACAGCTTTTAGAGTTAGATTAATTTACCCACCTCATGATTAATCTACTCAGCTTAGTATCACTTGGTAGGTCGTAACCTTTGCTGTGCATCCTGAAGTGAACAGCCTAGGAAAGGCCCAGCCACAGGCCAGTGCTGTGCATGTCAATGGGATAAGGAGCCTGTGCTTTGAGAGAGCTCACCCCATACCCCACCCCCCTCTCCCCTCTCTCTCTCTCTCTCTCTCTCTCTCTCTCTCTCTCTCTTCCTTTGGGTGCACAGCACAGTGAGTGCCATGTAAATGCAGCTTCATATAGATGGGTCAGCTGCTGTGGACTCGAGTCAAAGAGGGTTAGCTGCTGTAGGTGGTGGACATGGAGAAAATTGCTGCAGCTGCACACATTGCTCAAAACCAGTTCTTTGAGGGTAAAGTCTGAGAATGGGGCACTGTTTTGCTGGCCAAATCAAGGCAGTGCAATGATGGGTGAGTTTGCACATAAAAGCCTGATTTTGGCTGATATATTGCAAGACCACCTGATTTCTGGACTAGGGGGACAGAAGGCTAAAAGGAGTGAGACCAGAAATCAGGGAGCTGGGTCTGCTGACTTAAGTTTGCCACAGTGAGACATGCTATGAACTTGCTTTAACCTAGTGTTTTATAAAAGATATTTTACCACATGCCCAGCATAGGTGACAAGGTGTTCAACAATCTAGTAAGAGGTGCTATGGGACACTGTGGAAAAAAAACAGTATCAGAGAACAGTTAATCAGCAGCATCCAGCAACTGTATGTATTCAACAGAGATTAGTGCAGTGCTCGTACAAGGTACTGTTGGAGAGTGGTTCAATATGTCTGTTGGAATTCAGCAGGGCTGTCTTCTACACACACACACACACACACACACACACACCCCTCCTCATTTTCAACATATTTCTGGAAAGCTCTTGAAGACCATGTCAGCAGGAGTCAGCACTAGAGGAGGATCCATTACAGACTCCAGATTTGAAGACGGCTTCGGTGGCTTGGCAGGTCATGAACAAGTACTGACCAAGCTTGTTAAAAGTATGGATGAAGCATTGAGAAGATAGGGCGTAGAAATCAGCACCAAGCACCCCAGCTTGGTCATCAGCCACAGCACTACCATCAAGACGGTGTAATTGTCCAAAGACACAAGCTAGAAACTATTCGGCTGTTCCCATACCTCTGATCCATCAGAAGGAATGAGGGGTCCAAACAAGAAGACCTGGGTGGCTGCTAAAGTATCATCAGCTCTGTCCAGACTAATAGCTGTAACTAAGAAAGGACAGGAACGTCCCCATGAAACACAAGATCAGACTCCTGCATGCACAGGTTTGTTCTGTCTTCCTGTACACATGTGAGACATGGACCCATCTCAGCAGATCTGGAGAGACAAGTCCAAGCTAGTTAGATTAGATGTTACAGCAAGATACTAAACATCAGATACTGATTGCATCTTCACTCCATAAGAGCATGAAACCATCGGGGGACAGAAAAAGCAATGGACTGGCCAACAGTGTAGAATGGGACAGAAAAAGCTATGGACTGGCCAACAGTGTAGAATGGGACAGAAAAAACTATGGACTGGCCAACAGTGGAATGGGACAGAAAAAGCTATGGACTGGCCAACAGTGTAGAATGGGACAGAAAAAGCTATGGACTGGCCAACAGTGTAGAATGGGATAGAGTCAACATTTGCTGAAACCCAAGCTTTGGCACGTTGCCCACAGAACTGGAGGAACCTGGTGAACTATCAGTCAGTGTGGTGACTTCCCATAGAGTCACGGGAGAAGAAGATGATAGAGATGCCGAAGGAGAGAACAAAATAGCCTTTGCTCAGCATTTGTTCATCTTTGGAACGTATGTTTTAGAAGAAAACATTAAGAAACTGTGATAACAGATCCTAAGAAATGCTGTTCTTACATTGAGGATGGACATTTCATATGTTTGTTTATATTTTGTGGTCTTTGTTTACCAGCTAGACAAGTGTAACCCCACTTTTCAGCATACCTAGTCATTAATTTTGGTGTTTGTGTGCAGGAGCTAAAGATCCATAGCACGTTTTTCCAACACATAATGACATCGCTTTTTGGTCTTTTTGTGCAGAAGCTAAAGGGCCCTGCCTCTTCTACATTGTGGAGCACGTGGGAAGATGTAGCGGCGTGTATTTTTTCCTGAATCTGAACCGTGGATGTATTTGTGTTGTCTTTTGGAATGCTAGTCTGATTGATTGTCAGTGTCATCAGTGTAGGCAGTGTCAGTGTCATCAGTGTAGGCAGTGTTTTCACCAGTTTTAGAAGTTTTGGGTTTTAATGAACAAGTTTAATTTCTGTGGTGTTTGAATTTGGTTCTTTTGTTGAGGCTCCCCCTTGACACATGAGCTGAAGTGTTTGAGCTTTTTATAGTTTTTTAAATCGAGAGTTTCTCAGGCAGTGTATTCCTGTTGACTAAGGTTCAGTCAAGGTTATCTTAGTGGTTTTTTTTTGTGTTTTTGAAATCATAGGTGTCTTGACTAGTGCGGGACATGTATTCACAGCTCTGACTTCAGCATATTTGTGTCTGTATTGTGTTTATGATCGTATTTGTGTCTGTATCGTGTTTGTGATCGTGTTTGTGTCTGTATCATGTTTGTGATCGTATTTGTGTCTGTATTGTGTTTGTGATAACAAAGACACAAAGGCCTGCATATTTGGTGAAATAACCTGTTTTAAATTCTTGAATGTCATTGCAGCGTTCCTTGAACAGATGCCTTTATGTCTGAATATTTAGAGTAAACTGGCAATGCCCAAAGACATGTATAGGTCTGTGTTCAGTGTTGTGTTGTATGTGGTCATGTGTTTGGTTTGCTGAAGTATTCAGGTGGTTATGATTGTTTTTCTTTTTTATACGGTCATATTCATTACCACTGTTCAGGTCGTAATTTGATGTCCATTAATTGTTTCACTTGTTTCAGTTCCACCTTTAGATATTAGTCTAACACTGCATAGTCAGCACATTCATCTTTGATTCAAGGCTCCTTCTTTCTTTCTTTTTTTTTCTTCCTCTTTAACTATAGAAGTAAGTGAAGGAAAATTTTCACCATTTTGTTTTGTTTAGCTGTATGAGAGAGATTTGGGGGGGGGGGGGGGGGAGGCAACAGGTATACAGATGTAGATAGAGATCCAAAGATTTCTTTTCAACCTCCAGGTCGATCATATGGAGATTTAGTTGGGTTTTTTTTTTTTTTTTTTTCTCTCTGTTGATTTTGTGTAGATTTGAAATTTTGTATCTCTGTGTTGGTTAGATGGAGATGTGAAAGTTGTTTTTTTATTATTATTTTCCACCCTTGATTACATGGAGGTTTGAAGTTTTGATCTCTGTGTTTTTTTAACTATGTTGATTAGGGGGAGCTTCACCGTTAAGGACAGTAACATCCAATCTACGTAGTCTCTCGCTAGATTTTTCTGGGTTTTTTTTTTTAGGGTTGATTCAGTAGTTTTAATGAAGCATCAAAACAAAGTTATAAGTTACTTTATGGTTTGTCGAAGGGTCTTAACTCATTTTTAAATAATATTTGATGTCACCTCATGATTGTATATTCATTAAAAACTTAAAACGTGCAACTGAAATCATGATTCATAACATCAGTCATTGTCATTTGTGAAGATATATGTGTGTAAGTGACATTTTGTGTAAGAACAATAAACGGCAATCATAAGCGAAAGTTTTCTTTAGTTATTCCTTCATACTGGCTAAAAATTGTTTTATGAGTGTTACAGAACTAGCCACATCTTTTTTTTAACCTAAGCTATGATAGCAGAAGTCAGAGGGGTCATGTTTTTGTGTTAAGTAAAACCAGAATCTTGCCATCAGATCAGCAGTCTCAGGTGTTGGAGGAGGAATCCAACTTTGAGGGATTTTAGATATTGGAAAGAGCTTTGCAGCGATCCAGCCAGTGATGATGCCACAATCGTCTGAAGATTTTTGAGCTATAAAGTTTGTATCAGAAAATCTGCATTTTCTCAGTATTTTTTTTTTTTACCGTGCTTGACCTTTTTAGACTTCCACTCTTCTTAATTTTAACAATGCTCCAGCCAGTAGGAAGAAACTCTAGGGAGAGCTTGACAGCAGAAGGTCTTCAGAGAAGAAATCCCCTTCCGGCAAGTGTTCTGGCCCTGAACTCCTTACACTCTGAGGGGCCGGGCCATGTCCAGGTCATGACCCCCAGATGCCCTTCTAGCACTAACTTTTTTTTTTTCCTGGCGCTGCCGGGATTCAAACCCGCAACTTTTGGATGGGTGGGCGTCTTGACGGATGTCTTACCTCACTGCTAACACCGGAAATCCTGAGTTGCTTCATGAGGTCATAGGCTGATGAGCCTACAAATCCCCTCACACCAAATTTATGGCGAAGACCTGGGCCTGATGTCATTTGCCCCAATATACTAGAGTTATAATTTCAGTTTCTAACATTCCATCAGGGTTTTCACTAGATGTAGTATATAACCATTATTTTGCTTATAAATCAGAAACCAGCTAAGTATTAAATTAAGCTTATTTAAACTCTCCAATAGTGTTAGACATTTCTTGATCTTTTGATAGTGGCTGTCTGAATTGGGAAGTGATCAGTGGTGAAATCTTCATGACTGACAGCTGTTGTAACGGTGGGAGGAGTTGAACACTCCATATCAGATGACTTAGAGGACTGACAGTTGAATAACTCGATAAAAATTTAGTATTACAAAATGCATGCAAATGAAAAAGGTGGTATTCTGATGCATACACTTGCGTGCACGCACACACACACTCATTCACACACACACACATACCCCTTCCATGCAGGCATACAGCACATGTACACGCAAACACAATGCTGATATGCACAAGTGGGAAAAATAAACGGATGTTCATGGCAGATTGTGGATGATGTTGAAACGCTCCCCACCCTTTTTCAAACAAGCAAATGTTTATCGTTTATCATGATCCATTCTATGTGCGACGAGGATGCCCATGATTCGTTTTCCAGAAGCAAATGGTCATTTACTCTGATTTTGTGTGTATGTGAGTTTCAAATATGCCTGCATTGAATTTGATCACTAGTGGTTTGCACGCTTTTTGCATTTGACACTTCGGTCATCCGATGTTGGTTATTTGTGACCAGTATTGCACTTGAACCGAAGTTGTCACTGTGATATTGGAGAGTTCTTTCTTTTCATGCTGTGTTGGTGGATGGTTCCCAGGCTGCTCATTCCAGCTGTCCCATACACAGTCGCACCCAGGCCTGTGCATCTAAGCACTGGCAGTCTCGAAAGAAGTAATCTGAATGGAGTCATTATGTCGCAGTTCTTTAGGAGAGAGACTGCAATGCTACAGTTGCTGATATATGCAGGGTATCACTTAAACCCTATGCTGAGAGCAAAAATTGCTCAGTTGCAGAGCAACTTGAATGTGCTTCTCCCTCCGGATGGCATCGCTACATAACGACAGTCGACATGAACTTCCCAGTACCAACGACTTTGTTGAACAGTTACGCCGAATTTACTTCATCTGATCAGGAATCACCTTTGGCACACATTTGTGCACTCACACACTGGTACACATTTATGGGGCATCCATTTCGGCACCAAAGATTTCATCTTTCAAAAGCACTGATTGCAAAGTTTACAACTTTTGAGTTGTTCCCCCAGCTACAATCTTGAAAATCTACACACTTAAATACCGCAACATTAAATTTTAAAGAGCAAATGAAATTCTGATCTGCTAATTAGTTAGTCTATAGTATTTTGAAACTTCAAAATTCAGCCGAGAAGCTGATTTTCCTAAGACAGCATTGCAAATAGCCTTTCTGGCACATTAAGCATCTTAACATTGTGACCATTTTTACAGCACTTGAGGACCACAAGTACAGACCATTTTGAACATCTCTCAGACTGATCCACATAATGGAAAATTTTACTGGTAATAATGTAGGTTATACAGCAGAAAACTTAACAAAAATTCTGTTTCAGTCAGTATCGTGGTCTTGAACATCGCTGACATCATACTTGCCCAAGATTTGTCCCCAAGAGATGCTTTAACGAATTGCAACACAATTGACAAGTACACATGGAATAAGATGCAGTGCAAAATCAAACTATGTTATTGTTAAACACAAAGGTTCTATACAACGAGTTTTGACAACAAGAAGATTTATGCTGGTCATACATGAGATTAACAGGTTTGGGAACATGTAGGTGGCAGATCATTTTCAAGTAATGACAGCAAAAGATATACGTTGGTCATGCATACAATTGATAAATTTTGGAATATGTACAGGGTAGAGCTAATGTTACAAGCTGTGACCGCAAAAGGGTTTAAGCTGGACATTTATTTCATTGATGAATTTTAGAACATGTCCTATGCAGATACCTGTAACAGAGTATTCTACTGTTGGAAAGGTACAGCTTAACAAACGGTGGCACTGTTCATCAAGTTCATCATCACCACAGAAATGACAGAGCTGTTGGCCTCTTGGAAGAGTCTGAAGCATGCTTAATGGCTAGTCGACACAAAACAGAAGTGAAAGTATTATACATACAAACTCGCTCTCTCTCACTCTTTCCTGAGTTAAACACATCAAATGTTGTTTTTTTAATTTCAATTTTTGCATAGAGCAGAACTTTGCATAAACTGGTCGGTGCCATGCTCCGAGTGCTGGAGAAACTTGGGCCTTACGTACATCACACTTGTTCATCCTGAAGCAAGCAAACCATACCTTGCGGCAAACCTGTCTGGACATGCCCTCAAGTGTAGACAGCAGCAGAAGAATTAAACAGGAGATTGCTGATGGTCACACTTTTGGATCTCAAATATAGTTTGCGCATGTAGGCAGCAGTCATGGCCAAAAAGTAGTCTGGCCTGTAACAGGTGCTATTAATCCTTGTGATATTGCTTGGGCGTCACTGATGACTGAGACGCTTTCCAAAATCAGTGTTTGGGATTCCAGACAATTCAAACGAAGGTCCTTTCGTTGGTGTACACAATGGTTTGAGAATTCTAATCTGCAAGGAAAAAGGCGTGATAACTTTTCTCTTACTTTGGTTCCTTTCCCTCTGGCTCTCTGTCTTAAATGTGCCGTTTGAAAACTTGCACCATTTAAGTTGCACTTTCCTGTCCGCAATCAACCCTGTCCTGTCTACTGCTCTGTTTCACTTCTATCAGATCATGCCTATCATGGCGAAGATATGCCCAGTACCAAAAAAAAAAAAAAAAAAAAATCAGGTAGCATCTTCCATATCAACTGGAACATGTCCAATAAACCTGAACTAAAAATGTGCATCGACTAGATGATTTGTTCATAATGGGCGTAGGTCAGCTGTAAAGCAAAGATAAATTTTTATAACAAAATGATAAGCTAATCATATACAGTAGAATCCGGTTATAAGAAACTGGGTTACAGGAAAACTAGGCTATAAGAAATCAAATGGTTTTCCCCAGCTGAGAGGATTCTTTAACATTACTTAAAATATCTCGGATGTAAGAAAACTCGCTTGTAAGAAACGGGTTTAGCTGACCCTGGCGAAACTTTACCTCGGGTGTAAGAAAGTTTCGGCTGTCGAAAGATTTTCTCGGTGGGCCTACACATACATAAAAAAAAAACAAACAAAAAAAACAATTCCACGATGCAGGTCACAGGAATTAGCTGGACAGGATGTGGGCCCTTTGATGTCACCTTAGAGATGGGATATCCGGATGTAAGCTAGACGAAACGCAGGCGCTTGATTACGAGAGGTGTTTGAACTCCTCCTCCCCCCCCCCCCCCCCCCCCCCCCCCCCCCCGTTTCTCTCTTCACACCAGTGCATGTTCAATGCAAGGCAAGGCTTTGTACAATGTAAAGTGAAGATGGCTGACAAACACAAAAGACAAACAATGTTGCTGAAACGAAAAATCAAAATTTTCTGTGGAGAGAAACCCGAAAAAGACGCTGATTGCTGAAGAATTTCAGATTCCTCTTGCTACTCTGTGCAACATTGTAAAACAAAGGCACAAATACAAAAATCAGTTCTTGGGCAGTACAACTGACCCGCAGCAGCAAAAGAATAGGAAGGCGAAACATGAGGACATTGACAATCAACTTCTGCAATGGTTTGTCCATGCTAGGTATGTTAGCCTATGTTACTATCTCCACCACCACCCCCCACCCCTCTGCCATCTCTCTCTCTCTTTCTTTCCCTCTCCACACCACATCATACACACGAAAATCTTGATCCCTCTTTCTCCGTGTCATGACGGCCAATGGCTCCAAGAATAAATCTGTGCTCTCCCTTGTCGCATTTTTACTCGTCTATCGTGTTTGTGTGTATGTGTGTGCGTGTGCGTGTGTGTGTGTGTGTGCGAGAGAGGGAGAGAAAGTGATAAGAAAATGAAAACGCACTGGACGGTTTATGTCGCAGGCCAAAGTTTACTTGCGAAATCAAACCAAAGAGCCTTCTCTCTCTCTCTCTCCTCTCTCTCTCTCTCTCTCTCTCTCTCTGTGTGTGTGTGTGTGTGTGTGTGTGTGACTCTCTTTGTCTCTCTCCGTGTCTCAGTGTATGTGTGTGTCTCAAACTCTCTCTCTCTCTCTCTCTCTCTCTCTCTCTCTCTCTCTCTCTCTCTCTCTAACACTGACGTACACACACACTAACAATTACAGAAAGGTGCAGAGAAAAAGAGAACCAAAGCAAAAACAAACAAAAACTCGGATATTAGAAACACTCTAAAAAAATTTTTTTTAGAACTCGCGATTATAAGAAACCTCGGCTGTAAGAAAACTCGGTTATAAGAAACAAAAAAAAATTCCCCCTCAACTTTCTTATAACCGGATTCTACTGCCAAATATAAGCAGTTGGTCTTATGATGAACTGTCCTATTTCAAAACACTTTCAAGGCAAAGCTTGGAATTGTTCACAACAATTACAACGAACATGATCATTTTCAGCATTCAAATGTGGTTGGTTGTGTTCGATTTAGTAGCCTACCTGCTGAAGCCTGCTGTCTTGTCCAGGTTGGCACCGCTGCCCCACAGCTTGTCCTCTTGCAACTCTCCCTCTGGCCAGGCTTGGCATTGTGGCAGATTGTGAGCTGGACAGCGCTGAAGTATGTGTTCAGGGGTCTGGATTTCCGCCCATATGGACATTGGTCTGTGTATGAGATGTGTCCATACAGGTGGCTCAGCAGTCTGCAGTGGCAAGTCTTCAGTCGGAAAAGAGTTACCTGCTCATGTCTTTGTAGCTGATTGATTGGGTGATACCATGTCTACTTTTCCGGTGGGAGCTGTACTGTTTGTGGATGATGGCTTTTGCTTCATCGTAGGTTGGCTGATCTGCTTCTGCTTGGAAAGGACATCAGCTTCATCATTCCCACAGAGAGACATCAACCACTGGAGGACAACAATAGAGGCTGTAGAAAGTAGCTGAGGACCGTCCAGACGTAGCGCAGCTGCAGTTCCCCACCGAAGTTGTTGAGTCCTTCCAGGAGAGATCTGTAGTCGGTGAAGAAGACCATACTGTGAAGAGGTTTTCAGCTGCTCTTGGTGAAGGTCAGCACCGCTTGAAGCGGTGGTGTTGACTCTGGTCTTAAGTTGGAGGAGACTTCACCAGTTGAAAAAGCTCTGGAGGTCAGCCTAGTCAAGTAACACTCTTTCACGTCTGTTCCTCACTGTTCCTTCAGACGGCCCCTCTGTGAACACTAGTGTCCACTCCCGGGTGTTGTACTCGTCACTGGTCATCTCAAGGGCCAGGGTATCTTGGTGGTGAGCAGCCTCACAATCTTTCTTGTCAATGCCTGGCATCTCGGAGATGATTGTGACTTGTCCAGGTCGTCATTTGGCTCCTCAGTGTCTGCTAGCACATCTATCTCGGCAGGGGAGGTGGGTAATATGACCCTAAGGCACTGATGTAGGCATTGCGAAAAGACGCTGGTCTCTTCAGCCTGTCCTGTACTTCTGCGTACGCAGGCTGATACTCTTGCGGACACTCCCCATGTAGACAGGCAAGGATTAATCCCATTTGTCCAACAAAGGGAGTGGAGGTTTGTTTGCATGACCGCTTTTTTTTTATCCCGCCATTAAGGCAGCCATATACTCCATCTTCGGGGAAAGCCTGTCCTGTACAAGGTTCTAAAGTTTTGCATGCATGGGGTGAGGCATTATGCGCTGAAGCTTCTTGCTTTATTCTACAACGTCTTCACGCCTCTCATCCAGAGGGTGTATGTGGGTGTACAACTCCATGAGTCGGAGAACCTAGACCCAGTTAAAGCATGTGGTTTGTAAAATTGAGAAGGAATAGAGGGAGTAATTTATTCTCAATTTGACCACGTTTACCATACAAGGCATAAAAGGCTGGGCTAATGGTTGACAATGAGAATCTCTCTGTTAAAGATTTATCAATTCCGCAAAGGCATCATCCATGACAAAATTAGTGTTGAAACGCCACAATGTAGAAATGCGTTATCAGCCTTCAGCTAGTGGCTGGTGTTTGAAAATCATGGTCACAGAAAGAACGTTTTGTAACCCGCCACCATAGTGCGGTGTTTAGCGTCGCGGATTCCCAGCTCGGGCGTTGTGGGTTTGATTCCCATCAGAGGCATTTGAGGGATTTTTCTGCCCCAACCGACTTTTACTCGGAGTTGAGTTTGTTATGGGCTTATATGTGAAAACTGAAACCGCCTGACTGAGTTTCTTTCACTATACGGAGACGTTTCTGAGAGCGTTGCTCCCATTTCCTGACCAGCAGTGCAGGTAGTGCCAGTATCGCCCAGGCCTGGTTAATGCCGGGATATCTTTTCATTCTGTCTCACCTCCCCTTCCCCACCCTTCCCCCTACCCCCACTTCCCTTCTCTTTCGAACGTTGCCTAAGATATTGCGTGCCGTACGTCGTGAGTATGCAGCATTCCATGTTGCTGTGAAGAAACATACCTGGCCATTACATCATGGGTGTGCAGTAACCCATAGTTTTGGTGAAGAAACAATACCTGGCCGTTACGTCATGGGTGTGCAGCAACCCGTGTTTTTGTGAAGGAACAATACCTGGCCGTTACATCATGGGTGTGCAGCAACCCATAGTTTTGGTGAAGGAACAATACCTGGCCGTTACATCATGGGTGTGCAGTAACCCATAGTTTTGGTGAAGGAACAATACCTGGCCGTTACATCATGGTGTGCACAACATAGTTTTGGTGAGACAACGCCGTACATCAGGTGTGCATCCCATAGTTTTGGTGAAGGAACAATACCTGGCCGTTACATCATGGGTGTGCAGCAACCCATAGTTTTGGTGAAGGAACAATACCTGGCCGTTACATCATGGGTGTGCAGTAACCCATAGTTTTGGTGAAGGAACAATACCTGGCCGTTACATCATGGGTGTGCAGCAACCCATAGTTTTGGTGAAGGAACAATACCTGGCCGTTACATCATGGGTGTGCAGCAACCCGTGGTTTTTATGAAGAAACAATGCTAAACGGCGTAGGTTCACAATCATCCATAGTTTCTGCGAAGGAACAATACCTCGCCGGATGTCGTGTTGCAGTACAGTTACCCATAGTTTTGTGAACGAACAATGCTAAGCGTCGTAGGTACACACAATGACCCATGGTTTCTGCGAAGGAACAATACCTCGCCGTACGTCGTGGGTGTGCAGTAACCCACACATATCTGCTTTAAAAAAAAAGAAAAGAAAAGAAAAGCGTCTTGACCATGCCCATGCCCACAAACAGAAGACATGTCAAACATTCACCATGATATCTACAACATTGCCAGTTAGCTGAGCCTGGGCACTGTATGAGAGTCATTGTGTTATGTATGTCATTTGTTTGGAAATAGGTGGGTAGACAGAGTCTCTCTCTCTCTCTCTCTCTCTCTCTCTCTCTCTCTCTCTCTCTCTCTCTGGTGTGTGTGTGTTACACAGAAGAGAGAGAAGAAGAATAAAAGAGAAGAGAAGATTAAAGAAGAGGAGAGAGAGACAGGCAGACACAGAGAGAGAGGAGAGAGACAGAGAGAGAGAGATCTCGGTGATCCTTGTAGTTTTGATTAGCTGTGTGAGACCAAGTGACTCAAAAATATAGTTCCGTTGTCTGTTTATTTTTCAGTAGGTCTATATCAAAATCCCCTAACATCATGATGCCTTTGGATTCATCATGTGCATTTTCCATCATTAACATAAAACGGTCAATCCAGTGTGAAACGGTCAATCCAGTCTACATGTTCAGCTGGCTTTCTAAGAAAACATGAGTATTGGCTCATTAAATTTAAGCTGGATCTCAATCCAGATTGTTTCTACGTTGAATTGTTGCAATGTCATTGTTTGATATACGACTGGACACATGTGATTCCGAAAATCCAAGTATGTGAAAGTTTTTCCCAGAATTAGATATGACTGATGCTACTTCAGTCATTTATTGATCGCATGATGACTTCTCAGATGCCCAACTCTAAGTCCATCTCGTTTCAGCCAAGGGTTATCGTTTTCTGTCATACCTAATAAAGTCAAGACTACATCAAACAAAACGCAAAGTGAAAATAAGCAGACAAAGCTCTTACAGACTATCAAGTAAGGTTTGATTTCGAAGCGAATAAGAAAAAAAAAAGTCAATGTAAATGGGATCACAATACAATTAATAGCAATGGAAAAAAAACACCTTCAATTGTAGATCAATAAACACTGACAAATCCACGAAAAGACAAAGGCAAAATAATCTGAAAAGTCAAACGCGAAAAGTATACACAGAATATTAGAATAACATCAAAATTTTGACAGAAATTTTACCACAATCCAGATATGTTACCAATCACAATCAAACCTCTCGAATGAAATTATGACCATAAATACAGGCAGAGCCGCCATTTCCATCAGTCTCACACACACACACACACACACACACACACACACACACACACACACACACACACACAGAGGTATCTGAACACGCACGCGCGCGCTATCAATATTTACAGGAATGACTTCATTTAAATTGATCAACAACGACAAATCAATGCTGCGTCACAATAGCTGCGATGCCATTCTGCATAGTTCAAGAGCATAGGCATTTCCATGTCCATCAGGAGCCGAATGATTAGGCCTTTGACCAGGAATATATTGTGGGGATGTTGGGTTTTGGATGGAAGGGGAATATTCATTACAGTAATCACGTTCGTGACTGAAATGGTTAGATGGGGGTGGGTTTAGGTCTGCTCTGTTCACACTATTGGGGAGAGGGTTTTTAGGAAGAAAGGGATCTGCAGAACATAGATCCGTATGATTTGGACGGGGATATAAAGATGGTTAGTGAAAAAGAGATGAAGGGATTGGGGGGTTACGTGCAGTATTTCTTTGGAAATTACAATGGACGGAATTGGTTTGCGAAACATCCTTATTGCAAAGAATAAATTTCTTGGTGTCTCTTGATGCGGCATACTCAGATAATAATCCCTTGAAGGATTATTTTCTGCTTGACGTCTTTCTCTGCGATACATCCGGGGACACGTTTCCAAAGTCTGGTTGTGTAGTCTGTCACGTGGTTTTCAAGTCTGCCGCCAGTTTCGCTGTGCCTTTGACGCTCGGGTGGAGCAGGTCCTGGTCAAAGGCAAGACGAGGGGCTCCAGTTGGAGTGGTGAACGTGGGATCATGGTCAAGGCAAGATGCTCACACACAGTCTGCAGACTACGGTTGGATGATGCAGTTCAAATGGTGCCTGACCTCCAGCGGAGATGATGCAGCTGAAGGTTAGTTTGGCATCTGGGATGTTTTGCAGCACTGGGAAATAAGGTTCATCCAGTCTTCCTTTAGAATAATACCTGAACGACAGGAATTCACCCCGATGTGGACAGTGACATGTCTCAGGTTGGGAAAGGGCTGGAGTGACAACAGCCAGGAAATCAGGTCATGTACTGTCATCTCCGGCACGCAGATCTTATCCATGAAGTCAGTTCTTGCGGCCAGTCTTCTTGGATTTATGTGCCGGAGAATGGAGTCGCCAATAAGTAACATTGTTGCTCCTTCTGGAGTAGAAAGGGTTTTCAAAATGGTCACGGGGGTGGGGGGCAGGGGGGTGGGGTGGGGGGGGGGGGGGGGGATTCTTGTTTGGAGGTCCTCGATAGCTCTGATGAGACGTTTTCATTCGTTTTTTGATCACTGTTTTTCAGCACAGAATACGCGTTTGTGACAGGTATGGAGTACTTTAGATCGCAGTTTTCATTTTCTTCACGTATTTTCTCTGGCTCATCATCAGAGGGGATGTAATCCTGATGGGGGATGTATATCTGTCACTGATTTTGTGAGGATATTTTCAACATTGACCTGAGGGTCGATTGACTGGAGTGACCGCGTGCCAAGGGGGGGGGGGGGGGGGGGGGGGGGGGGGGGGGGGGCAGTGTTTTGGAGGACAGGTTTGACCTTTTGGAGTCAGACACAGAGCTCGTCTGCGCATATTGTTCTTTCTTTTCTTTTTTTTTTTTTTTTTTTTTTTTTTTTTCAAACCAAGTTTGGGGTTTCAGTCCTTGTGTCGGGCTTTATTTTTAGCATCATCACCGACATCTGGATTTTGTGGAACTCGCACAGAACATGAGGAAAGTGAGGACAAGGCCCTTGACCTGCCCATCACTTACTTCCTTGGGCAGTGTTGGAGCTGGAGGGAAAAGTATCACTCTGCTTGTTAAACGACTATCAGAATGAATTTCATCACACAACAAAACAGTTGAACAGCAATGCGAAAGAGAAGCAGTTTGCACGGGGGCACAGACGGTGGGAGAATCTGGCATTTCTAATTCAGGATTCTGAACCCTGGGGGTTCCAGGAAAACAGGTCACGAATGTGATGGGTGCGCGGAGCAAGGACTGGGTCAGTTGAGAGATGTCCCTGTTCTCCAAAAAGATGGTGACGAAAATTTTGAGAACTTCGCACTCGCTTCGATCCCCGTTTACACGCTGTCTACCATGACAGAGAAGAGTTCCACATGAATCGTGAGTAAAGAATAAAATGATTGTCATACATTTTACAGTCACATTTTACAATCACACATTTTACAGTTACACACTTTACAGAGTCACAGTGGGATCGGAACTCGGTCTGCACAAGATTACTGGAAAGAGATTCCTGCGTTAGAGAGTCTGTTGTCCAAATAACAGTACGTCCGGCATCATAATAAGTTATTTCAAACTTAATTCTTTGTTGACTTGTTGCTGAATATCGGTAAACAAGACTCTCCCTCCATACTGTCCGCTCGTCACACTGGAACAGAAAATCGCTTCTGAATTCTGTCACTGGTCGGCAATAGCTTCTTCGCTTTTCCGTGGTCTAGATAACCATGTTAAAAACACAAAAACGAAATAACAGCTAGCCTACATATCACTTGGACAACACTGATCCATTTGGTCACCAAGCTCCTTTGCACGGTTTATAAGAATTATCTCTTTTTTACGGCACCATGTTCAGTCTCTTTACAGTGAGGAAAATATTTTCAAGCGCCTGTGTTATTATTTACAAGAGGCGTACAACTTTTCTCAGTACACATGCGTCACATTCATAACGACAGAGTTTACCGGTGAGCAGTTAGCACACGCAAGTTATCCTTGGGCACAACGCAGGGATCAGCTTGTCAAATCCTGTTGCACATGCAGCCAGAAAATTAATAGAGGTCCGTGAATCATGTTTATGACGAAAACCGATTCCTTCAGTGCACTATATGAATTTAAAACTTGTTAATTACGGGCTTGCTATTGATTATTTAACAACACTGACCTCACTTTACGTGGCACATAGGCTACCTTTGACAAACCACCATGCAAAAGTATTCCGCGATCAGGGAAGTCTAACCAGCGAGAGAGAGAGAGAGAGAGAGAGAGAGCTGAACTGAACATTTCTTATGTCATTAGCTATACAGCCTTGACGACATGGGGGATGCAAAGCAAAAAGCAAAATAACGTAAACAATAAATCCACAACACACATGAATTAAATCAATGCTACCATCTCAACATCCATGGATGCACTCACACACGAAAAGCAATAATAAATGCGAAACTCTACCATCCATCTACAACTATATTAAATGTATACATTCATCATTAGTTTAAATTTCTCGTAAAAAAAAAGTTTATCTTCCCAGTTTATGCTTTTTTTTCACCCCAATTGATTTTCAGTTTTTGTTACTTTATTCTTGTTTTCTTACTTGATGCTGGTCAGATGAGATTCTTTTGTTCCTTATGTTGTTTGCTTCCGCAATGAAATTTGCCAACGTTATTATGATCTCATCATTTCCAGATGCAAGAATCGCTTCTGAATGATGTCTCTCCGAAACAGGTAAAGAAAACAAATTATATTTACTTCGTACTGGACCATACACAGGGCAATGAAATATAAAATGTTCATCTTCAGCTTCTTTTCAACACATTAGACACAAGCGATCTCTTTCTCGTTCGTCACTGAACCATCTTTTGTTAGCATTTAATCCGATCGTTCTCATTCTCAGTCTGGCCGGAAGACTTCGATGCCACTTATTCCATAACAAAACTGAAATATATTTTTCAGCCTGAAAAAATATTTTAGAATAAGAAATATCAACTTTATTTTGTATTCTCCTCTATATGAGAGTGTCAGTTTTGCTTATATGTATTGATTGTACGATCTTTAATGAATTCCGGGATAAAAGCAACGTCACTTCCAACGCCCTGGCTGATCCAAACAATACCAAATCCGTTCTCCGTAAGAACTTTCCTTGATGTTGTCCGCCCAGTTCAGCTTTCCCTCTTCGTGTTGCCATAATAGCATTTCATACACTTGCCTACATAATCCTGTCATTGGTAACTTGATGATTCTTAAGAGAGAGAGAGAGAGAGAGAGAGAGAGAGAGAGAGAGAGAGAGAGAGAGAGCCTACACACAAACGCGCGCGCGCGCTCTCAAACCCCACACACACACACACACACAACCACACACACACCACACACACATGCACGCATGCACGAGCGAGCACTCGCACTCGCACACATGCACATACGCACGGCGTGCATGCGCACTCTCACTGTTTGTCTGTCTCTCCCTCTCTTTTCCCCCTGTCTGTCTGTCTGTCTGTCTGTCTCTCTCTCTCTCTCTCTCTCTCTTCTTTTTTAATATATGCCAAAAGTCCGAAAGGTAATTAATTATATTTCGAAAATGGGGGAAAATAACTTCAGTTACTCTTCTTTTTAATATATGCCAAAAGTCCGAAAGGTAATTAATTATATTTCGAAAATGGGGGAAAATAACTTCAGTTGTAAAATGGCTTATGAAGGGGGGAAAAACAGAAATTATAATCAGACACAAGTATTCTGCAGTTCTACCCGCCCTACTGATGCGAGGAGTAAACCGGACAAGAGAAACGGACTCCGCCAGGTTCAGTATTTCTTTGTTGTTGTTTTGTCCAAGAAACACCACATGGAAGGAAAACGAACAACAACGACGACGACAACAACAACAACAACAACAATAACAACAACAACAACAGAGATCATACTGGATAAAAAAAAACAACAAAAAAACGAACAAAAACAACAACAACAACAACAAACCTTGTATCATCAGATGAACTTTTAGCTTGCTGCACAATGTTACGCACATATCATAAACACCAAAATGAGACCCAAAGTAATTACACCACAAACCAACCAAACAAGGGCCTTAGTCCGCGCGTTTGCATCCGGGCACGCTGTACACCACCTGTTTCCCCTTTTCATCTCAGCGACCAATGGTTTGAAGACACGTGAAACACGTGAGTATGGACACAATTACACAGACTCTTATTTCTCGCCGCCTTTTGATTCCCCGTGATCCAGCAGTGGCAACAACAGAGAGGGCGATGACAAGAAGCGGGTGGTGTTGACGAACGTGGGCGCCAGCTGAACGTATCATAAGTCACTCGGCACTTGTCACACCCACGAGCAGAGGGCGGCAGAAACCACAGACAGCTGCAGGAGATAACACAGTTTAGACGTGAGCTCTTGTCGCTAAGGAGGAAGGTATCTGAGTTTCTTTCTCTGTGTGTTTGTTACGCGTCGATTTCCTTTGTTTATTCACAGATCTGTTCATTTTTTTCTTTCTTACTTATAGTCAGTTACCCGTGGCTTTACTAGCAGATGTCATACAGCGTTATGGACTAATCCGCGTTCAATAAAAGACTTGTTTAAGCTCAGCAGAAATGATTAAACAAAAACTGTATGGGTGTTTACGGACAAAAAACAGATGAGTGCATTGGCTGAGGTTTCTATGTACAACACTGACCATATGTTGAAGTCTACATGTCGAAGACTGATCAAATGTTGACGTTTCAATGTACAACACTGACCATATGTTGAAGTCTACATGTCGAAGACTGATCAAATGTTGACGTTTGTATGTTCAACACTGACCAAATGTTGAAGTTTCCTTGTTCAACACTGACCAGATGTTGAAGTTTCCGTGTTCAACACTGACCAGATGTTGAAGTTTCCGTGTTCAACACTGACCAGATGTTGAAGTTTCCGTGTTCAACACTGACCAGATGTTGAAGTTTCCGTGTTCAACACTGACCAAATGTTGAAGTTTCCGGGTTCAACACTGACCAGATGTTGAAGTTTCCATGTCCAACACTGACTAAAATTGGAAGTTTCTAGGAACAAGCATTGACCAAGTGTTGAAGCCACTTGCTACACCACTGAACAAATGTTGAAGTCTGTAAGCACACCATTGACAAATGTTGTTTCTAAGTATAATACTGACCACATGTTGAAGTCTCTAAGCATACCACTGACAAATGTTATAATTTCAAAGTATAATACTGACCATATATTGAAGTCTGTGGGCACAACACTGACACGTGTTGAAGTCTCTAAATATAATAGGCTACCGATCAAATGTTGAAGTATAATCTTAGTAATACACACGCCAAATGTCGCAGTCTATAAGCACAACACTGACTAAATGCTGACGTGTCTAATTACAGCGCTGACCAAATGTTCAAAAATCTACGTACAAACACTGACCAAATGTTGAAGTATGTAGGTAAAACACCAAAATATTGAAATCCCCAAGCACAACGCTGACACAAATGTTGAAGTCTCTCGAGTACAACACCGACCAAATGTTGAAGCCTCTAAGCATAGCACTGACAAATGTTGAAGTCTATGTGTAACATTGATTAAACGTTGAAGTTTGCATGTAAGACACTGACCTTCTTCTTGGCCTTCTTCTTCTTCCTCTTCTGCGGTCGATTTGATTGGCTGCGTCACATCTTCAATCCTGTCGTCACGATGAATAATGCAGCCCTCCCGAGCTCTTGACGGCTGCCCCAAAGCTGCGTCTGCAGCTCTGCACCCTCTGGCCAGGCTTGACGTCGTAGAACATCATGGGCTGGACAGTGTTGGAGGATGTGTTCTGGGGTCTGAGATCCAGTGCCACACGGACATTTGTCTGTGAGGGCAAACCTAATTCGGCTGAGGTGGCTCAGCTTTCGGCAGCAGCCAGTTCTCAGTCTGGAGAGGATTGGTGGTATTTCTGGGTTGATGGATTGGATCAACACCACTGTCTGCACCTAGCCTTCTCTTCCACTGGTTTTGGTATTGGTTGTACATAATACTTTTGGTCTCTCTGTAGGTCACTGGGTCGCTGCTGAACTGCTTTATATTGCTGCCTGCCTTGGACATAGCGTCAGCCTTCTCGTTCCCAGTGATCCCACGGTGGGATGGAATCCACTTAAGTACAATGGTGGATCGTTGATAGATCATAGAGGTTTTCTTTTTATATCTGTTTTTCAGCTGCTGTTCACTTCCGTTGCGCTAAAGTCCCT
>CM065733.1:2861424-2888924 GCA_033310375.1 Conus canariensis
AACTGCACAGACGATGACGATAACGATGATAATGACGACAACGGTGATGGTGTTGGTATTGTTGTTGTTGTTGTGGTGGTGGTGATGATGATGATCATGATGGTGGTGGTGGTGGTGGTGGTAGTGGTGATGATGATGATGATGATGACGATCATGATGGTGGTGGTGATGGTAGTGGTGATGGTGATGATGATGATGGTGATGATGATGATGATGATGATGATTATGATTATGATAAAGAACTTGAAGAAAAAGATACACGACCCTTCTCTACTACTGAGAGTGAGAACAAAGGTACTGACGGGTGTCAGTTGAATGTCAAACATCCCAAACGTTTCGGTCCCGACAGCAGCGCCACTTGCTATTCAAGACAATTGATTTCGCGAGTACTGGAGAGCTAAGGGCAGGGTTCAACGTGGCATTATGAATAACGAAAAGCCCTTGCAACATCAGGAGGGTCCACACTGCGAGGTGACAGATCGTGAGGTGCCAAGGGCGTGGCGAGGCGGCTGATCGCTCTTGAAAACCGTCGACGTGACGGATCGACGACGAGGCTGCCCAGACCTCCTTCGTGGCAATGCGAGTGGTGGACAGCTGTTCGCACGGGTCAGTGGCTCCTGGCGGCTGGCAGTTCCAGTCTGCGGTTCACAGACTGACCACTCCCCCTGAATGTGGACTGTAGGGAGTGTGGGGGGAGGGGAGGGGGAGAGGGGGCTTCGTTACCCAGCCTTCCCTATGTCTATCAGTGACTCAGCTTGTGGGACAAGTTAGCCATCACTCTAACATGAAGACAGACTACTCGGGTAGTCCTAACTACAGCCTAAGAAAGAAGCTTCCCGTCACATAACCAACCATCCTGTGGTAAGGAAATGTCCCTACACGAATTACGGAATCTCGTTGCGTCTCTCCTGCTTATGACCAACACCCATCTTCAGATCGATTCGACTACGGTATTATGTAATTCACCTTTTGCGCTGACTCTTAAACATGCAAATAAATGTAATTTTGCAACAACAACAACAACAACAAAAATCATCCTGGGGCAGTCTAGAATGTCTACTCACGTCCTAGTGAATAAGAGCACCATATTGCACACATCACGCATGCCTTACATGTTGACAGAAACTGTGTCAGCGCGTTCGTCCGTTGGTTGGTGTGTCATTGCGTCAGCGCGTTTGTCCGTTGGTTGGTGTGTCATTGTGTCAGCACGTTTGTCCGTTGGTTGGTGTGTCATCAGGTTGGAATGACGTGGAGTGGCGAAACCCGAACATGCGCACTCCTAACCTGAAACGCTTGATGGAACAGGGCATTCTCCTCAACAACTCCTACATGCAGCCCTACTGCACTCCGTAAGTCCTGGGGATGATGACTTGCTTTGTTGGACGCTTGCTGTGTGTGACGTGTGTGCGCTTGAGATGGACCTAGTTAGATGAACAGAGGAGTGTGTGCGTGCGTGTGTGTGTGGTGTGTGTGTGTGTGTGTGTGTGTGTGTGTGAAATCCTTAACATTTCTGTTGGTTACTTTCACCGTCCTCATGACTCATGGGGGTCCTGGGTTCAGTTCCCCGCGTGAAGCAGCCAGAACTGAAGAAATGTCTCTTCAAGGTCAACAGCTGTGCAAACGCCACCCCCCCCCCCCCTTCACCCTCAACTCCCGGCCCCCTCCCCTCCCCCTCTCTGGCGCTCCCTCTACCCCACCCCACCCTCTTCCCCTTTTCCTCCCACAAACACTTCGGATGAGGCTTTAAACCGAGTCTCCCTGTGTGAACGCACGCTTTGGAAAAGTGCACGTGCGTCCATTCTATACGTTGAAGAAGAAGAGGCTGCCTTACGCCGTTTGGAATGGATGGCACCCGCCCTGGTTTAAGGCTGTGTCAGACCAATTGACATAGACCAGAACACCAAGGCTACATCAAAATGTTGTTATGCTGTGTCAGACCAATTGACATAGGCTAGAACACCAAGGCTACATCAAAATGTTGTTATGCTGTGTCAGACCAATTGACATAGACTAGAATACCAAGGCTACATCAAAATGTTGTTATGCTGTGTCAGACCAATTGACATAGGCTAGAACACCAAGGCTACATCAAAATGTTGTTATGCTCTGCATAGTTATATGGGGATTGTTTCCTAGCATAATATTATCAGTCTCCAAAATCCCTCGAAGTCGGAGTGTGGCTGCCCACGTGGCGGGTTAATCAAAAAACGGTTACACACCGAATGTTCTCATCCGTAGCTGATGCATTTGTACCATAGTGTTCAAGTACTTAGGCTGTTCGGATGATCCCTGGAGTCTTTTTGCCAAGGTAGGACAACAACAACAACAACTACAATGGATGGCACACAAAACTAAACCGGCAACGAGAACAGCAACAAGAGCAAACCCCCAAACAAAACAAAACGAAACAAAACGAAACTGCGAACTAGTGTCATGTGTAGACATCATTTCCGAAGATACCATGTGAACACTTTAATGGTAGGATTAGACTTGGCCACATACACAAAAATGTCATCAGAGCTGCTTACACCGTCAGCTGGATTGTTGGCTGGTTAGTTAACTTCTTCTGTGGTTAGTGACTGGATAAGTGAACTGATTATGCTGATGGTTGGTGATCAAATAACCTCTTGGGCTGATTAGTCAAAGTTTCTGATTTATATGGTGTGTGTGTGTGTGTGTGTGTGTGTGTGTGTGTGTGTGTGTGTGTGAACTGATTTATAGGTCAGTTAGTCAGTAGGTGGAGTGTCGGGCTTAACTCATTCGAGTCGCTGTAGAAGAGAGGCTGCAATTCTCACCTCGAGTCGCACAGGATTTGCCGACATAATAGGGACACAATGATTAAACAACAACAACAATGACAACAACAGCAACTGCATGCAGAGATATATGATGAACACCACAATTTTTTTTAATGTGAAGATTAGATTCAATCTGGTCTGACGGCAGTAGGGTTGAAACTTTTTTGCGAATGCATGATTCGAAAATGGTGTCCGTGTCGTAGGAAATAGGCCCAAATATCCGACACAGTCTCACCAGCGAGTAGAGGAGTGGGAACAACGTTGCCGTTAAGACTCGATTGAGCTAATTGATCAGTAATGTGTGCCGCATATATGTGGTTCTTTGGTTGATGAGCGAGTAAAGTGATGAATTCTTGGGCGCAGTGTGAGTCAGCCAGACTGACTGCTTGGTAATCTAGTTTGTTAGTTTAGAAGTACTCCGCTGGACCTGAATCTATTTGTTGATTGTCATCCTCTAATCAAGGGACTTATTGAAACGTTTATTAGGGTGGTTCATTGTTAAGTGGTTCATAATAATTAAAAAAAACGACAAAGTGAATGGACGAATAAACAAAACGGGTGGGTGTGGAAAGAATGAATGACTGACTTCTTTACCTATGTGTTCACAGATCCAGAGCTGCCATCTTGTCAGGCCTTTATCCCTATCATACTGGACTGCAGGTATGAACACAGGTTTACACACACACACACACACACACACACACCACACACACACACACACACACACACACACACACAGATACGTTTTTGTTTCTTCTTCTTTCTCATACCTGTAATCCATTTGCAGGATAAAAAAAAAAGCATCGTGAGATGATGAACTTTTAAAATTGAAAGTAGAAGCAGACGTCCTTGAGGCTATTCATCTGTGCGTACTTGCTCGTCATCCAGTGCATCACAGATCGCTTTGCAAGGGCCTGTCAACGCTTTGGACTTACAATCAGTCTTGGTAAGACCGAGGCTATGTTCCAGCCTTCACCGTCCGCTGCTGGCAGTGCTCCACCATCACCTGTCGTCATCAACAACACAGAGATCGAAACTGTGGACAAGTTCTGCTATCTGGGCAGCACTGTTAAGCAGCAATGGATCTCTGGATGCAGAAGTGATGTTGTGCATCTCAAAGGCCAGCTCTGCCTTTGGCAGACTCTCAAAGAGTCTGTGGCAAGACCATGGCATCAGATTGCGCACAAAGGTTGCCATGTACGTATAGAGCTGTGGTTCTGAGCGCTCTTCTCTGCTGTTGTGAGACTTGGACCACATACCGCCGACACATTCAACAACTCGAACAGTTCCACCAACGAAGCTTGCGCAAGATCTGCAGCATCAGATGGCAAGACAGAGTGAGTGGCCAATCTACAGGTCCTGAAGAAGTGTGGCTTACCCAGCATTGAGTGTATAATCATCAAAAGCCAGCTTCGATGGACAGGACATGCTGTCTGTATGGAGGTCAGCAGAATGAATTCCAAGTGAAGGAAGGACAACGTGACCAAGGAAGGCCTCTCAAGAGATGCAAAGACACCTTGAAAGCCATCATCATCATCACTTGCTCGTCATCAGGTCATTGGGAGCACACCACTCCAGCCACCTTAACAGTCCAGGGGGAAAATCCCGACCGGCTCAGTCTCCCTTTTACTGTTTTCCGAGCACGTATCTATACTGGCTGGAAGAATCAGAGTCAGAAGTGGTGGTTTGTTTGTTTTTTTGTTTTTGTAGCCAGTTCTTCTCTAACAAATTACCAACAGGCATCGGTGCACTTGGCAAGCAAGCAAGATGGACCACGTGTTTTGAATCCGATCTTCATCAAAGTTAATACGATAATTACTTATGGTGAGAGCTACAGTTATACTGACCATTAGGATCAAAGGTCAGAGTCACAATATAATGTTACGCCTTTATCAAGGAAAGGTCGGAAGCTTGAAGAGCTTGGATTCTGCTGGCAGCGTGTGACAAGCGCGTGCTGCTCATTAACATGCGCTCACAGGCACGTGTTCGACTGTCAACATCACTGCACGTGGCAACTGTCGGTAAGTGTGAGCCTATATCGGGACACACTAGATCTACACGTTCGGTAACTTACATGTCAACCGTGTTCAGGTTTTACAGCAATTTGTAGCTCTCTCTCTCTCTCTCTCTCTCTCTCTCTCTCTCTGTTTGAGCGCGCGTGTGCGTGCGTGCATGTGTGTCTGTGTGTGATCAAAGAAACGGGGATGAAAGTCAAAGGCAGAGTGGAAACAGCCTATTCCAAAATTCATCTTCTGTCTGTTCAAAATTATCTTCATTTTCGATCAAGGAAGCTGTGTCGTCATTCACCTATTACTTACTTACCTCGACCCATTGCTCTTGCCAGAGCATAGGTCATCAACAGCTTCACGCCAACGACCACGGTCCTGGGCAATCTTTTTTATTCCTCCCCAGCTGTAAGCCAGCTGCCTGGTGTCCGCTTCCAGGTCCCGCCTCCAGGTGTTTCTTAGTCTTCCTCGCTTCCTTTTGCCTTGAGGATTCCAGGTCAGACCTTTTCTGGTGATGGTGTCCGGGGGCTTTCGGAGGGTGTGTCCTATCCACCGCCATCTTTTTTTTTTACGGATCATTCACTTGTATATCAACACAATTCCTTTAGAAACGTCAGCCAGGATTTGTTGACGAATTCGACAGCAGTTTAACCGAGTTTTACAGCAATTCAGGCGATGAACTGCTCGAGTTTCTGGAAGCGCAGCGTGACGTCAACCCTACGATGACGATGACACCAAACGAAGAGGCGTCACAGGCTCCGGATTTAGAACTTCGCGTTCTGAGATTTATCTGGAGAGCTGTCAACAAGTTCCCCATTCAAATCGCCGAACAAATTCAGCAGGAATCGGAGAAAGATCAGTTGCGGCAGAAAATCGAAAAAGCTCTTCACTACATTGATCACACCATCTTCCCAAGTCTTAGGAAACACTTCAGACAGATGCGTGGAAGACAGGATCAACATAGAGCGCGGAGCATGGAAAAGCATGAACTAACGCAGCTTTGGTTAGGTAATCAGAAACGTGCCATTGAGATCATCAAGAACGACAGCAGATCAGAAGCACGACCCACTTGTCCCATTGAAGTGGACGTGTTGACGGAGTTTTTCCAGCAGAAGAGTAAAAGGTATTAGAATATCCCCTCCCCCCTCCGCCCTGGCCTGTCAACATCGCCCCTCTTCCTCCTGAAGAAGAGCTGCAGTTAGACCCGTTCACCGAGGGCGAAGTGATATCTGTGGTGAAATCGCTGAAGAATAACACAGCGCCTGGATATGATGGAGTTGAATATTCTTTTCTGAAGCAACATCTGCAACGTCTGTCATTGCCTTTGACGGCAATATTTAACATTTGCTGGAGAAACAAAAGAATTCCCACTGATTGGAAACATGCCACGATCACTTTACTTCCCAAAAAAGAAGGGAATTTGGTGCAGCCTGGTGATTGGAGACCTATTTCCTTGCTGACGTCCTTGTACAAGATCTACATGAAGTTAGTGCAAAGTAGGCTTTTACCATGGATTGTTTCGACCGGAAGGCTGTCATCAAAACAGAAGGGGTCTATCCCAAAAAAACGGTCTTCAAGAACACGTATTCTGCTTGAAAACTGCAATTGAGAACTTCAAGCATGTATCAAGTCAGTTCTACACTACTTTCGTTGACATCAAAGACGCCTATGGGAGCATTGATCACAGAGTGATGTTGGATGCGATGCAGAGCGCCGGATACCCCCAGCACATCATCGACGTGACGGCGGATATCTACACCAACTCCACATTCCAGGTGCGGACGGGAGACACGTCCACGCCCAGGATTACCAGGCATCGTGGCATCGTGCAAGGCTGCCCGTGGTCAGCTGTTGTCTTCATTCAGGCGTTGGACCCGTGGATTCGATGGATGGAGCAGCCGTTCACACCAGCTTCAATGCCTTCTACATGTCAGGCATACATGGATGATGTATGCGCCAGTGCTCGCTATGAGGAGAGCTTACAAGAAATGATAAATAAGACGGAAACCTTCCTGCATTACACCGGAATGGAAGTGAAACACAGAAAGTCTCGCTATGAGGAGAGCTTACAAGAAATGATAAATAAGACGGAAACCTTCCTGCATTACACCGGAATGGAAGTGAAACACAGAAAGTGTGCCACCGTTCATGGACAACGCACAGGAAACAACTGGGCTTCTACAGATGTGACTGAGAACGTCCACGTTACGCTGCAAGGGGAAGATACACCGATGTATGGAAAAGATGAGCCATACCAGTATCTTGGATTTCAAACGAATCTGACTGGAACTTCTGAGAAAGAGCAACTGGCGCAGGCGAGCGAGGAATTCGAAAGAATGCTAGAAAAAATTTCGCTTTCACCTTTACCGCTGTGCAAGAAAATTGATGCTGTAAACGTCATGGCTTCTTCAAAATTGAGCTTTTATTACAGCAATTCAAAATTCACAGAAAAACTCCTGAAGACTCTGGAAGATAAGATAGTTGATTTTGTTCGCATTCATCTCAAACTAAACTCTTCTACCAATCGAGCGCACATGTTCCTTCCCCGAAAACAAGGCGGCCTTGGTCTGTTGAAACCAAGTACCATGTACTACTCCAAACGCATCTCCTTCCTGATCTCTGTTCTGAACAGTGATGACCAACATGTCAGAATGGTAGCGCGCAACAGTTTCCATCTCCACATGGAAAGAGAAAAGTGCCTCATGCAGATCCAGACGACAGCAGTTTTGGAGGATATGCCACAGACCCCGAAGGGAAGTTAAGGAAATGCAGCAGGGTCAACTGGTCACGTTCTTCCTTCGTTGAGCTCCATGAGTTGTGTGTGCGGCTGGATCTTAGGCTGGAATTCGATGAAAACAGCGACAGTTTCGGAGTAGTACTCCCAGCTTCTGATGATGGGATAGTTCAAATGCGCTACAGTAATTCTAAACAATTGTACAGCGCAATCAAAAGAATGCAAATGGACAAAGATACACACCATTTTCGGCAGCTGCAACAACAAGGGAGAATCACCCGGGATGCAATTCCGGATGCGGCAGTGACCCACTCCATAGGACACCTCACCAACACCAACGTCAACGACCAAATAACCAGGTTCATCAGCAAGGGACGTCTACAGCTGCTGGAGACCAATGCAGTGAAGAACATCTACTATCCTGATACTTACCGGAGAGAGTGTGCTTTGTGCGGGTTTCGTTCTGACACAAATTCCCATGCCTTGAATGGATGTCGTCGACTGAGGGGCCTCTACACACAAAGACACGACAGATGCGTTGAAATCATCAGAAAGGAACTACAGAAATGCATTGTGACGGATTTTGTGGATGTTTTTCAAAATAGGCCTATCTATATAAACGGTGTTGAAGATCTACCATGGCTGAAACCTGATCTATGCTTCATCGACCATCGAAACTCGGTGGCATTCGTCATCGAGGTTTCAACCCCATTTGACACATTCATACAAACATGCTATGAGAGCAAATTTCAAAAGTACTTGCCTCTTTGCTATGCTCTTAGTGATGCTGGATTTAGCACGAAAGTGGTTGTTCTAGTAATAGGTTCACTAGGCATGGTTCATAAAAGAGTGGTTTCAGGACTTTCAATGTTAGGACTGCCCATAACAAATGTAAACAACTCGCAAAATACTTGAGCATGTCTGTCATGATTGGGTCTAGGCGTGTTTGGTCAAGGCGGAATCGCCTCATGAACCAGCCTTGACACTGACAGATGTTGACTTTCAAACTGTGCTTTAAATAGTATTAGACATACAAAGCTGACTAAAGCACTGACAGACAAAGAATTGGAGCCAGCCGGAGAGAGAAAGAAGGACGTGGGGACAGAGAGAGAAAGAGGGAGAGAGAGAGAGAGAGGAGAGAAGAGAGAATGTGAAAGATAACTTTTATCGATGCGCCTGCAATCTGGACTACTGTGCATTGTTGTTGATTTGACAAGTTGATGCATTAAAGTAATTGATATGTATGTATGTATGTATATATATATATATATATATATATATGTATGTATTATATATATATATATATATATATATATATGTACATAAATAAATTATATATATATATATATGCCTACCTATATCTCTAAGAAAAGCCTAGGTGCATTTAGATCTCTCTTTTTTGTGTGTCCAAACAGTGCTATTGTAAGCTTTGCCCACCACACCGAAACAAAAATACAACATTCCACTTTTAGCCCGTAGGAATGGGGTACATGAAAAGAGGACTTCAAGATAAAGCATAACCCAGAAACCATATTGTAGGTTCAGTTGCTATGACGTTGTTAACAAACATGGCGTCTACTTTCACTTGCTCTACCACATCCAGGCAAAATGTGGCCACACGCCACAGCTGGGATTGTGCACTAAAACGCCATGTATTCCGTGTCAGCGTTTTGAGGCCTGCCATACATTTTAGCCAGCATTTAATGTTAAACCGATACTTGATCAAAAGAACAACTCGCCGTCAATCATTCCCTTCGTTTTAGGGTATCTTCACCGATGAAATCACAAACAGTCTTCAAATACATGACCTCCCTCTTAGTTGACACACGTTTTGGGCCTTCGCACTCACTCGTCACCCTATCTTGGCGCAAGCTTCAAGAGTATGAAATAATCCCATTCCTTTGGTTTTAACCTCTCTGCTTGGAACCACCTGGCTTGTACCTTGATGCCATATGAAAGAAAATGAGGAGAACCAACTGTCGGACACAATCAACATAACACCTTACTTCCTCCCTCCTTAATAAAGTGATAGGTAATTTGCCGCCTTAGTAAAGACACGGATGCGTTTTGTTTTTCCTTTTTCTTTCACTTTTATCTTTTTAATGAATTTATTTATTTATTTATTTTGCTGCCCATCTTCACTGTGCCAGTGCCCCCACGCCGCTCATTCCGACCCCCTCGTCCACAGCCACAGCCCGGCCCGTCCAGCCGCAGCCCCGGCACCGGCAATCCACAGGGAGCAGTCAATGTCAAATCATGAATAGGCAACCCACCGGAGGAGACACTGCACTGCAGTCGAAGTCACTTAGGTAGTGTTCAGTGGCGCCTGTTCTGATCTAACATACGCAGGACACCACCTACTAGGACCCCTACGGACGATAATGATTGCTTAGTCGCGGAGCCGGCATGAGTGAGCTCTCTCTACGGAGGGCGCCACCATATCGGCACGTATTCATTCTTATTGACAACATCATCCCATTTTCTGGACAAAACATGATGCGCTGTCGTGAGCATATGCGCGAGCTGACAAACCACGAAACGCGCGCCTGTCTTATTCTGCCGGCCGGAAAAATGAACCCAATCTTTTAAGTTAAGATCACGAGTATTTCTGTTTGCTTCGAAAGGTTGTCTGACTGCTCTCAGACGTAAGCTTACTGTTGCGCCGTCTGTCGCCCACGCTCTGCCTACATCATTTTCAGTCGGTAGATTTTGTTAGGTATCCCCGCAGATATTAGCTGGAAAGGTTTTGTCTTACTTGTTTGTCTCATGCTCGCTTTCTCCACTCTCTCTCTCTCCCTTTCGCTCATGCATGCTAAACACACACACACACACACACACACACACACACACACACGCGCGCGCGCGCGCGCACGCACGCACACTCACTCACACACACACACTTACACACACACACACACTCGCACACACACACACACACACACACACACACACACACACAACACACACACACACACACACAGAATCACGCACGCTACAATCTGCTGACCGAATTTCCACATAAGCCAATGCCACATGGATTATTTCAAGGCGAAATACCCTTCCCACAGAGGCCTACACAGTCTAGAAGAGTGTGTGTGTGCCAGACGAGAATCACAGGAAACGGTGTGTTGCAAGTGTATTTCGACCCGAAATCCTGTTTCATGATGTCCGTGGAACATTGTCCCTAGCCAAAGGACTGTCCAGGTTCCATAGTGTCACATTGCCCGAGCTCAGCAGAATGTTTATTGTCCTTAGCCAAAGGACTGTCCAGGTTGCATACTGTGACATTGTCCGAGCTCAGCAAAATGTTTATTGTCTTTAACCAATGAACTGTCCAGGTTGCATACTGTGACATTGTCCGAGCTAAGCGAAGTTGTATACTCTCACATTGCCCGAACTAAGCAAAATGTTTATTGTCCTTAGCCAATGAATTGTCTAACTTGCATACTCTCACATTGCCCCCAGCAAAGCGAAATGTTCATTGCCCTTAGCCAGTGTTTGTTCAGATTGCATACTCTCACATTGCCCGAGCTAAGCGAAATGTTTATTGTCCCTAGCCAATGAACTAAGTTGCATACAGTGACATTGCCCGAGCTAAGCGAAATTGTATACTTTCACGAGCCCGAGCTAAGCAAAATTGTTATTGTCCTTAGCCAGTAAGTTGTCCAGATTGCATACTCTCACATTGCCCGAACTGAGCAAAATGTTCATTGTCCTTAACCCAAAAGTTGTCCCAAATTGCATACTCTCACATTGCCCGAGCTAAGCGAAATATTTATTGACAGCCAATGAACTGTCTAAGTTGCATACTCTCACATTGCCCGAGCTAAGCGATATATTTATTGTCATTAGCCAATGAACTGTCTAAGTTGCATACTCTCACATTGCCCGAGCTAAACGAAATGTTTTCCTTTCTTCTTAGATCAAGAGACCTATGCTGCCATTGTGAGGCTTACGAATGGTCGCGCACGCGAACGCATCCGCACCAGTTAACAAGCCACGAAACTAACGCGTATTATATTAATTTGGCCTGTGCTTTCTTTCTAGTTTTTTTCTTTCTTTCTTTCTTTCTTTTTTTTTAAAAATTTATTTATTTTTTAAAAATTTCCTTTCCCCGTTGATTTTGATCTAACATACTCTGATAAATGTTTGCTTGCAACAGCCGCGTGAAATAGTTCCTTTCATGTTCGTTGTGCGTCATAGCGTATGTTAATTCGGGAACATGTGTTTATGTTTGTATTTTTTTCTTTTTTTGTGTGTGTTGTTCTATGTTTCGGCTGACTCATTGAAATGATTTCCGTGTTACAAAGGGAGGTAGTTTGCCTCCAGTGTATTGGTTCGGATGGGGGATTCTAGTTGATTATGTTAACACGTTTATTCCTTGGACTGTCTGCAGTTGTAATTTTTACTCTATCATATAACAAATTAATACCAACGCTAATTTCAATTAATTGTCCAAACATTTATGATTCGCAGAAAAGATGTGATGTATTCCATCAGTTCAGAAATTCGAAACATTCCGTGTATTTTTCTCACAAGACATACGTTTTGTCAAAAACACAACTGGTACAATCATCGTAGCGGAATGGGGCTATCAGAGCTACTTTTCAAAGTTTGTATGAAATGCATTAGAAGGTTGCGGTAATATTAAATTACGATTTTGAATTCAAAGTTGAAAAAGTCATTAAAGACTTTTTTTTTTAATCGCATCACTTCATAAAACTGACCCAGATTTTCACACTGATTTGAGGAAATGATTAATGATTTAACGGTGAAATATGAAAACAGATTTCAATTTGATCCGTTATCCTGTCAGGAATAATTATATAAACACGTCAATAGCCCTATAGCGACAGAGTCTGTCGAAAATATGACTGAAAATTTAAATTTGTCTAAGCAATGTTTTGAGAAAAGTTAACCTAGAATATCTCTGCTATACAGGGAGTGGAAGCAATCGACAGACTGGACTTAAACAATCAGACCACGCAATTCCCTTTGTCGAGGATGTTGATTTTAGTTACGGAGATCGCAAAGATGCTTCTGCTTCTTTACTGAAGGTCAAATTTAGTGAGAATGTGAAACATAACATGTTTTAGAAGTTCATCTGTGTGTGTGTGTGTGTGTGTGTGTGTGTGTGTGTGTGTGTGTGTTAGAAGTTGATGTGCACGCGTGCGTGCGTGTGTGTGTGCGCGCGCGCGTGCGTGCTTGCGGTGTGTGTGCGTGTGTGTGTGTGTGTGTGAAAAATAAACAATGAGATACAAAATATTAAAGTGAAAGATGCAGTAAATACGAATATCAATCATATAAACGACTAAGTGTTGTAATTTCCATTTCTGGTGACGTTTTTTCCAAGGACATTCTTTCAGTGAAGATACAATATAAGATAATTTTGTATGCTATGACCAAAAAAAGGAAAATGCTGAAAGGAGAAAAGCAGTGTCAGACTTGAACAGATGAGAAGAGAAACGGACACGATGTTAAATTCACCAACACAAAAATGGGAGCAATTATTTTTTTTTTCAGAATAAAGAGAATAGGAGTGTGAGCAAGATTAACAGCTAGGGGGAACAGCTGAAGGATAACAAAGTCGGTAGTTTATTTTTTCACTCTAATAAAGTGACATTGCATCAGTAAAACATTGCTAGAACTGTTCACCGATGGGATGATGGTGCGATAAATCATAAGGATTTCTTTTGTAGGAGCAAGAGTTACCCTACTTGTTTACTGTTTACTATTCCCTGCCTAATTTCATGTTTACTTTCAAAAGGATATCCGTCAAGAGGTACAAAAAATACCGTAAATCTTTATACACACAATCTGTGGTACCGATCTGTTAAATACAAGATTTAGTAAATGACCTCTTTTGTATAAGTGAAGCAGAAGCAAACGATTCAGATGTTGAAAAAAAAAAAAAAAAAAAAGTTAGGCAGTACGTATGTCCACCCAAAACAAACAAACAAACAAAAAGAAAACTAAAAACAAACAAGCAAACAAAGTCCAGGATCTTACCTATTCAGTGCATATTTTCTACCACTTTTTTTTTTTTTTTTTGGGGGGGGGGGGGGGGGGGGGATAGCAGTTTTTGTTATTGGGGACTAAATGCGGGTTTCAGAATTGGAGAATTTTAGTGTGTTCTGAAAGAAGAAACTATCGTTTGTATTTCAAAAGGTGAGAACCCGCGGCAATATGTATTGAAAATTGGAGACCATATCTCTGTTAAATGAAATTTACAAAATCGGATCCTCCTCTGTTGCAAATCGTGCGAAATGTGCATTGCCAAAGATTATTAGTGAGGTATGAGAAAAACACTAGTTGGCGCTTTTTGTTGCATTATTAACGTCAAGAATCCTTTCTAAACAGATTCATGTATGACAGCTGTTGCCAAACCCAACAGCTTTTTGTTTTTGTTTTTAATTAAACATGCTGGCAGACTGGATATGAACTTAGTTAGAATAATGACCGAAAAACTGCCGGAAAATGATATAATATAGTTCCAAGGTGAAGTGACTACGGGGCGGAAATTGAAAGAACTTGAGGAGATAAGTGCTCGTTCTTCGTTTTCACTGCCTTCAATGTTGTTTCTCTCGCCTGAAGAAGACCAAAGAGGTCGAAACGCGTTGTAATTTATTTGTCTCTTTCGTTCGGCGGAATGCCACTGTTTCTTTTTCTTTTTTTTAATGTATTTATTGTTTTTGTAATCATACGTTAATTATACTTTCAGACGCCATTGACATGAGAGAACTGATCACAGGAACCATACTGATGATGGTGTGTGCAGCATCATGTAATACAGTGGCGACAGGCAGCCGGCCTGCCAGAGCATTTGACCATTCTGCCTCAAGCTCTGAAGAGACGGGCTACGCTACCCACGCTGTTGGAAAGTACGCTGCGCTCTCTCTCTCTCTCTCTCTCTCTCTCTCTCTCTCTCTGTATATATATCCAAAAGAAAAAAAGCACAAGAACAACAGGCTGTTGTAGTTATAGTTGAAATTTTCGGCTTTATTTGCCTTCATCAGCAAATGATCTCCTCCCTGAGTGCCAGCAGGTAATATATATATATATATATATATATAATAAACTAATAAATTCCAAGGATAAATACTGAGCACCATTCCAGCAACTTACAGAGCAGCTTGGTGTTGCAATGACTGCAAGAAATATTCAATTATAAACAAAGCTTGCTCTTATGTCTTAGATTGAAGAAATAAGGGGAGATAAGCATTCATATCTGCAGTGGTAGATAATTCTGCCTAACTAACAGTATGTGCTTAAGTGGGTGAATGGGGAAAAAATGAAATAAATGCTTCTCAAAATGAGCCTTCAGCAAGCTTATAGTCTCCAAGGGGGAGACATTCTCCAAAAGGGAGGAAACTCACTAGCATATAACTCCTGGTCAGATACCAATATTTCGAAACCTGATTGTTTCTCCTCGGTGACCGCGGAAAGTGGTAATTGTTTATAATTGAATATATATATATATATATATATATTATATATATATATATATCGGGGGGAGGGGCTACAAACATTTCAAGCCAAAAGCTGATCTGTCCCCTCTTCAGCCCACCCACCCTCTTCAACCCCCTGGTTCCTGAATTTTGACCCCAAAAGGTTAGAAGCTTTGCATTTCTTGCATATAGAACCTCCACTCATCTTACTGGGATAATAATGTTTCCTTGCAGATAGCACCTACATTTCTATAAGTCTGATGACATTCATTGCAGGTGGCGTCTAAATTTCTGTAAATGGGATGGCACTTCTTGACGGTAACTGCTCAATTTCTGGATGTGGAGTGGTATTTTTTTTACAGGTGGCACTAAATTTTCTGTAAGTATGGCAATGTTTCTGGCATGTGGCACTAAGGTTTCTCTAACTGGAATGATATTACTTGCAAATGGTACCAAGAATTTTTTTTTAAAGTAGAATTATATTCCTTGCAGGTGGCACCAAGATTTCTGTAAGCTGGATGATATTTCTTCTTGTGGCACCAAATTTTCTAGAAATGGAATTATATTCCTTGCAGGAGACACCAAGATTTCTGTAAGCTGGATGATATTTCTTGTTGTGGCACCACATTTTCTAGAAATGGAATTATATTCCTTGCAGGTGGCACCAAGGTTTCTTTAAGTGGCATGACATTTCTTGCGCGTGAACCAAGGTTTCGACAAATGGATTGACATTTCTGACAGGTGGCACCGAGGTTTCAGTAAGTGGGGTGAAAGTCTTGCATATGGCCAAGGTGTCTGTAAGAGAGATGATGTTTCTCCCAGGTGGCGCCAAGATTTCGGGGAGCGGAATGGTCTTCCTTGCAGGTGGCACTAAACTTTCTGTATGTGGGATATTTCTTGTAGGTGACACCGAAGTTCCTATGAGAGGGGACACGTTTTGCAGTTGGCACTTGTTTTCTCTAAACAGGATGATAATTCTCTCTCTCTCTCTCTCTCTCTCTCTCTCTCTCTCTCTCTCTCTCTCTCTCTCTCTCTTGTTCCAGGCATTGATGTGTCTTCTGTTTTTGTTTGTAACCATTCCCATTTTTCTATTCATAGCGTTTATGTGTGTTTACCTCAGTTCTAGATTAGTTTTGCTGTTGTATTTTCTATACATTTGCCTTTATTGAGGGCCGGATGTAAAAAAGCCATTTTGTGCTTATTCTGCTTTTTCCCTCATTAAAAAAGATTCGTTCGTTCTCTCTCTCTCTTCCTCTCTCTCTCTCTCTCTCTCTCTCTCTCTCTCTCTCTCTCTCTCTTTTAATGGATCATCCAACCTTCGATTATTTCCCCTACATTTTCTTTCCCTTCCTTCTTTTCTTTTTTCACCTTTTTTTTTTTCTTTTTTTTTTTGGGGGGGGGGGGGGGGGGGCTTCATCCTCCTAATTGTTTTCTCATTGCCCTTTTCTTTATCTTCTTTGACTCTCTGTCACAAGATGACATTTCTGTCAAGATGGCATGAAGATTTCTGTGGGTGGGATCATATTTCTTGCATGTGGCACTCAGGGGTCGGTAAGCTGGATAATATATTTATTTTAGAAATATAACTATGCTTTCTTTTTTCAAACAAAATTGTTTCTTGTAGATGTCATTAAGCGTCTGAAAATGTGGTAAAATCTAGCGCAAGTGGCAGCTCGGCTTCGGAAAGTAAGAAAATATTTTTTGGGCAAGTGGCACCAAGGTTTCTGTAAACGGGATGATAGTTCTATCGGGTGGAAAAGAGATAACATTGCTTTCAGCTGGGCCTCTGTAAATGAATGACGTTTCTTTCAAGCTCACAGGCTTCTGTAAATAGGGTTATGTTGCTTGCAGGTAGCACCTTGGCTTCTGTAAATAGGGTTATGTTGCTTGCAGGTGGCACCTTGGCTTCTATAAATAGGGTTATGTTGCTTGCAGGTGGCACCTTGGCTTCTGTAGATAGCGTTATGTTGCTTGCAGGTGGCACCTTGGCTTTTGTAAATAGGGTTAGGTTGCTTGCAGGTGTAACCTTGGCTTCTGTAAATAGGGTTTGGTTGCTTGCAGGTGGCACCTTGGCTTCTGTAAATGGGAATACACACCGACGGAACGAGGTTTTGACACGTTCCTGGGGTTCTACGGTGGAGCGGAAAACTTCTATACACATGATTACCGTTTGTACATCGGCAACGCATGGTCTTCTGTCTACCTATCTGACCCCCTCCCACCCCCCCCCCCTCTCTCTCTCTCTCTCTCTGTGCACGCGCGTGCATGTGTGTGTATGTGTGTGTGTGTGCATGCGCGCGCACGTGCGCGAGTCGGTTTATGTGTGTACATGTGTATACATGCGTTCATGCGTGAGTCACTGTGGCCACAAACGCGCGCGCGCGCACGCGCCCGTGTGTAAGATAAGATAAGATAATGTTGCTTATAGCCCAGCCGACCGCAAGGGGCCACATCAGGGCTGTCACCACGTTAAAATCAACTCGCAAGTCATTTAACAAAAAAAAAAAAAACACCTTTCACACATCTCTTTAAATGACATCGTCTAGAAACGCACCAGAAACTTCGTTAAAAATCTTTGATCCGTAAAATCTTAAATCAGATGAAAAATGTTAATCTCTCTCAAAAACTCAAAGATCACGTCAGGCGGGACATCTCTGAACAGGATTTTCATGGACTCTGCTGTAAAATGTTTGTGTCTCACATCGTGCAAGTCCCAACACTCTAAAAGAATATGTTTCATTGTGAGTGGCACATGACATGGAATGCACCACGGAACTTCTTCATTCTTTAAAAGGTACGAATGGGTAAAATACGAATGGCCGGTGTGCAGCCGGCACAGAACTGTTTCTTCTTTATGACCACCAGACGTAGATGGGAGGAACTCCTTAAGGTTTGGACGGATCTGAAAGAGTTTGTTATCCGTCTGTGTGGTCCAATCCTCCTGCCAGAGGTCTCTCACATAATCGTTAATTTTGGGTTTCAGATCTGAGCAAGGGATATAAATATTGGACAATTTCTCTCTTGTGGCATTCTTGGCTAAACGATCAACCATTTCGTTACCTCCGATGCCAACATGACCAGGAACCCAAGCTAGAATAATGTTGTAACCATCCACTTTCAACTTGCTAAAAAGTTCAAAGAAATGTAAAAGTTCTGGATGCTGAAGGTTGCGGCCAGCTATGGCCTCCAAAGCTGACAGCGAATCCGACAGAACCAGAAAGTCCCTCTTCGTGGATTGTGAAATTATTTTCAATGCCAGAACCAGAGCAGTAAGTTCAGCAGAATAGACAGAAGCATCTGGAGGTATATGTTTTAACAGTATCTGAGAAGGAGCACCAGGGCAATAGGCTGCACAGGCCACTCCATCCTCAGACTTGGAACCGTCAGTGAAAATTTTCTGACAGGATGGAAATTTTGAACAGAGGTCAGCATACAATGCCTTGTATGCCTGAGAGCTGGTGGACTCTTTACGAAAAGCTGCAAGATCAAAACGAATCTCTGGTGTGAAAAAGGTCCACGGAGGCTGATCCGGAAACCTGGAAAAATCAGACACAACTCCTAGGTCTAGACCTGCATTCCGCGCGTGAGGCTGCATACGAATACCAAACGGCGGAATACAGTTAGGGTTGTTTTCGAATTTGTTTTGAAACTGGGGGTCAAAGACACAGTCATAGGCAGGATTCTGCGGTTCTGAGAACAGTCTGATATAGTAATTTAGAGACATTTTCAGCCTGCGGTTGGACAGTGAGGGTTCACCTGCCTCTGCGTACAGGCTGTACACAGGGGTGGTGCGGAATGCTCCAAGACAGAGACGAAGCCCTTGATGGTGGATAGGGTCCAAGAGTTTCAGATAAGACGGTCTTGCAGAGCCGTACACAGCACAACCATAGTCCAGTTTGGAGCGGACCAGGGCTCTGTTGAGGTGCAGCAAAGTTTTCTTATCAGCGCCCCAGTCAGTGTGTGCTACGACCCGCAGAATATTCAGAGCTTTCTGGCAAGAGGTTTTGAGATTTTTAATTGGCTGAGAAAGTTGAGTTTTTGATCAAAAATAGCTCCAAGGAATTTGGCTTCTTTTACAGCTGGAATGGTGGACTTGTCCAGACAAATTTCAGGATCAGCAAAAAATTGACGAAAATTGTGAAAATGGATTGACTGAGTTTTGGTACGTGAGAAGGTAAACCCGTTTTCCTCGGCCCACTGTTGGATCTTGTTGACACAAAGTTGGAGTCGACGCTGTACGCTGGCGTAAGAAGCTCCAACTGCATACAGCGCAAAATCGTCAACAAACAGAGAGGACTCAGAACCCTGGCTTACCGATTTGACAATGTCGTTAATTTTAATGCTGAAAAGGGCAGGAGAAAGGATGCTCCCCTGAGGTACACCCAACTCCTGCCCATGGATGTCAGAGAGGTGGTGCCAACACGCACCTGGAACTGTCGATCAGCCAAAAAGTTCTGTATGAACAGAGGCAGGTGACCACGGAAACCAAGTCTGTGCAGGTCCAGAAGAATTCCTGATTTCCATGTGGTGTCATATGCTTTTTCGAGGTCGAAAAAGATAGCGACCACATGCTGTTTATTGACAAAGGCATTGCGGATGGTGGTTTCCAGACGGATTAGGTGGTCAACTGTCGAGTGGTATTTCCGGAACCTGCACTGTTCATTGGCCAAAAGGCCATCGGTTTCCAGCTTCCACATCAGACGGGAGTTGACCATCTTCTCCATCAACTTACAGAGGCAGCTAGTCAGAGCTATTGGACGATAGTTGGAAGGGTTGGTAAGGTCCTTTCCAGGCTTTGGAATTGGAATGATCAGGGCTTTCCGCCAGGAGGGCGGAAACTACCCTGTGGTCCAGATATGGTTGTATACTTTAAGAACAGTCTGGAGACAGCTTTCTGGAAAATGCTTCAAAACCTGATAATGAATATCATCCAGACCAGGGGCAGAATCAGTGCAGGTTTGTAAAGCTGTTTTCAGTTCATTGATTGAAAAAGGGAGATTGTAGGCTTCAGAGTTGTCTGATGTGAAATTGTATAAAGATTTCTCTCTGAGTTGTTTGTTTTTTAAAAAGGCTGCAGATTTATTTGAAGATGAGGAGTTCTGTTGGATGGTGGAGGCCAACAGATTGGCAACAGCTTCTTTGTCAGTGATCAGAGCATTGGCAAGTTTCAAGTGATGAATGGAGGGGTTGGTGTTTTTCCCTTTGATTTTTCTGATAATGTTCCAGACTTTTTTCTTTGAAGTTTTTGATGTCAGCCCGGAGCAAAAGTTTCTCCAAGACTGACGTTTACTGATTTTGAAAGTGTGTCTCGATTTGGCGCGGAGTTTCTGATGGGCTCGAGCGTTGGGACCTGAAGGTCGTTGGTATACCCGACGCTGAGCCCGTTTGCGAACTTTTGAAATTTCTTGGCAGTCTAAATTAAACCAGGGTGTTTTTGGCATTTGGAGTTTATTGGAAGACATTGGAATACAGGTTTTAGCACACTTTATCACAGTGTTAGTCAGAGATTCAGCTGGGTCTGGACTCTGAAGAAAATCAATTTCCTGGAATTCTTTCAAAATATTGGTGGCAAAAAGATCCCAGTTGGCCTTCTTATAATTAAGATGTTGTGAGACAGAGGTGGTTTCAGTTAATACGGGCTGTAAAAGAACAGGGAAATGGTCACTTCCGTGCAGATCGTCATGGACAGACCACTCATAGTCCAGGACCAGCGAGGGGTCACAAATCGACAAATCTAAGCACGAAAGTGAACCTGTGGAAGAGTGGAGGTAAGTTGGAGCTCCATCGTTCAGACAACACAAATCAAAGTCTGAAAGGACATCCTCAAGAAGCAGACCTCTGGATGACGAACTGACACTACCCCAAAGAGGATTGTGACCATTAAAGTCACCCAACAGCAAAAAAGGTCGAGGAAGTTCTCTGATCAGACTGATAAGGTCCTGACGACAAACCGGGACAGAAGGTGGCAGATACAGTGAGCAGATTGTAACAGTCTTGTGGAGAGTGACTCTCGCAGCTACAGCCTGAAGGGAGGTAGTCAGAGCGACAGGACTAAACAGCAAAGTTTTGTGTAAAAGAAGGGCAACACCGCCTGACAGTCCCAATGTGGATGGTTGTGCAGGTTTAGAAAGAATATTAAAGCCAGAAAGAGTGAAGGTCTTCTGGCTTTGAATTTTAGTTTCCTGAAGAGCCACGACGGAAGGTTTTACTGGTTGACACAGAAGCTGCAGCTCCTCAAAATTTGAATTTAGGCCACGGATATTCCAATGGATTAGTTTACTACTATCCATGGTGCAGAGGATGAACAGGAGAGAAGTCAGGTCATCTCCTCGTCATCGTCTGCGTTCAGTGGAGCAAATTTATTGCTTAGTTTCACTGGACTGTTTGGGTCTTCAGACCTGCTGGCAGACTTGCCCACAGGTGAAGAAGGTCTGGATTTTGGAAATGGTGGAGGTTTCTTCCTCATCTCCACACTCGGTTGAACTCCCTTGCCCGCACGGGCACTGCTCGAGGAAGTTCGAGGCGGGAGGCCTGGCTTTTTCATCTGCCCAGCAGCAGATGGAGTAGACTGCTGGGCAGTCTGAGGGGTGGCGGATTTTTTGCCTCCACCAGGGGCACCCACTTTGGGTTGGGAGGTGGTGGACTTGCTTCCACCTGAGCTTAACGGTCTTCCTTGTAATGTCTTTGAGAAAATAAATTCATCAGTCTGGCAGCAGACTGAACGGGTCGTTACTTTCTTTATTGCTGAAGCATATGAAGACGCTGTTGGCGTCTGACTGCCAACAACCTGCTTACGTGCCTCAAAAAATGAGATCTTCTTTTCTGTTCTAACTTTCTGAATGTTGGACTCCTGGATCCAGACAGGGCAGTTGCGTGAAGAGGAGGGGTGGTCGCCACCGCAGTTTGCGCAATGAGCCGGGTCTTTAAATGGTCCATCATGGGTTGCCTTGCAACAAACACCACACACCTCCTCCCCAGAACAGCGATCTCTGACATGCCCACATTTCTGGCATCTGAAACACCTCAACGGGGATGGGACATACAATTGCACACGGACATTTAGGTACCCTACTTTAATGACCTGAGGCAGCACAGGGTTGCAGAATGTCAGAAAGAGGGTGTTGGTGGGCACTCTTTCTGCACCTTTTTTGACTGTCACCATATGCACCTCTGTCACACCTTGGGATGCAAGTTCTGTCTTGATCTCCACTTCTGAGACACCTTTCAAATCCGGGCACCGAATAACTCCCTTGGATGAATTCAATTGCTTATGGGGAGTCACCCGAATCTCTCTGTCCACGAGCTTTTTTGCCTTCAACAGCTGTTCCGATTGTTTTTTTGACCTGCACTGGACGAGGAATGATCCGTTCCGTAGCCTTTTCACGGACTGAGGGTCACCCGCTAGACCTTGGAAGCCCTTCTGGATCGCGAAAGGACTCGGAGCTGAAATGGGCTTTTCCTGCTCCGTCCCTTCTATCACGAGCCAGGAAGCCCAGAAACCTGTCCTCTCTCTTATCTCTATATCCGAGTCACTGTCCGATTCGAAATCCCCTGAAATAGGGGCTGCTGCCTTCCTCTTCTTTTTGGGGGGGATGATTTTTGAAAAAGCCATGTTTAGTTTAATTATATTTTGTCTCTCCCTTACCCACCCACCTTGGAGTCCAACTAAGGGGCCAGGGCCAAGAAATCACTGTCTTGACCCCTTCCAGGCTTCAGGAGAGATATACGACAAACAGAACGCCACTACCCCTATCCCCCCTGATCATGCTCAACTCCAGGGAACAGAGAGCCGAGCACTGCAGGGGTTAACTTGGCCAGCGGGAGAACTGCCTGTCTTGACCCAGCCCCAAGAAGGGGGAGCCGATTAGTACACGCGGGCCAGAGTGTACCTCCTGTCTAGGAGAGGTCCGAGCCAAAGTGATGTGTTGAGGGCGTTGGCCCTCTCAATCACCAGGATCTCATCCCCCTCCGTCACAGGTCGCACCGCACGGCAAACGCGGCGGATCTTAAGAAGACCACAGAGAGAAAAGGAGTGTGGAAAAGAAGACTTGAAGGGGAGACGAAGATAGAAAAGAGCCAAATAAGAAAGGCAGAAAACAAGAAAAGGAGAAAGGCGGGTTACTATTAGTCAGGATCCTCACCCTTAGCCTATCTGACATGGGAAGCCCTACCAGGGGCATCAACTCCTTACCACGTTATGCTTAGGCCAGACAGCATCTTGACTTCTCAGGCCTAGAAGCAGTTTTAAAAAACCAGCCTATCTTCAAGTATTGATGCCCCCGCCAGCAAAGCCTAAGGGATCACAGGACCACGCAAGCCCTCCGACCACGGCAAGGTTGCAACCCCCGGAGGGCGCCCGTGTGTGTGTGTGTGTGTGTGTGTGTGTGTGTGTGTGTGTGTGTGCGCTCGCGCGGGAGTTTTTGGAGTGTGTGTGTGTGTGCGTGTGTATGTGTGTGTGTGCTTGCGTGTGTGTGTGTTTGCGCGCGCGCGCGCGTGTGTATGTGCGCGTGCGTTTGTGTGTGTGTGTGTGTGTGTGTGCGTGTGTGTGAAAGCGGATGTGCGCAAGGGATTACATCTCGGGGCAGATGTAGTTCTGCAGTGCGATTGAACCAAAGTGTGCGCAGCTCTCTGTCACCTCCCAAGATCTGTTGTTAGCATCGCTGTGACCGCTGTGGTCTTTATGTCTGGTGGCAGTTGGAGGCTACGACTTTCGACTGAACCGCCAAGTGCTGGACCTGACTGGTATCTACTCCACGGTAAGTCTGGAGATGAAGTACGACATGAAATCAACAAAATAGATAACGACGAACTGAAACAAAGAACATGACCGAACAAAGGAGAAAGTATCAAGGTATTACGCAACGAACAACGAAGTTTGGACTCATGTGTTTGAATTAGATTAACCTGCGTAATTGAGTTTGTGTGTGTGCGTTGGTGAGTGCGCGCGTGTGTGTGTCTGTGTGTGTGTCTGTTTGTGCGCGCGAGCACCTGCCATGCGTATGTGTTTGTGTGTATGGGGAGGGAGGAAAAAGGGGTTGGTACCGACGTGTGTGTGTGTGTGTGTGTGTGTGTGTGTGTGTGTGTGAATTTTCTATTCATTCATGTACGCCCGCAGGCCTAAAATAATGTCAAACAATTATACAAAGTGTTGACTGCAGAAATACTTTAAACAATCACACAAAGTGTTTAAAAACGCAATGGTTCTTTGTTGTTGTTGATGATGATGATGATGTTCTGTCTAACCTTTATTTGTTTTCTTTCTTCCTCTTCTTCCTTTTTTTGTTTTCTTTTGAGTTTATGCTATAAAGAATAATTACTTTACAAACCTTTAGCTTTGTCATTTTCAGTAATATTTACGTTACAAAACTGTAGTTTTTTTACAGAAAAATCTGTCTATTATATTCCTTGCTTTTTACACAGACAAAAGAGAACAGAACAGAACAGAACAGAATTTTATTCAAAAAGGCCAAAGCCCCATTTGAAGGGGTGTGAACAATAACAATGAATATATGATACAAATATGAATGACGCTGTCCAACTTACAAAGGAAAATAATGGAAATTCAATAAAGAAAATCATTACCTTCGCACATTTATAGACTCAATCAACAAATTCACATTCATACAACAACAAATTTGATAAATCAAGATATAGCTATTTCCCTTCTCTTAAAGGCTTTGTAAAGATATACAGCAAGATTTTTAACGACTTCTGTCTTTCGTGATGCTAGAAGTAATGTTAATCTGAAATCACTAGGATTATTATGATATTTTGGATGTATTAAACTGTGTCTTAAATCATCGAAAGCAGGGCAACAAAAAACAAAGTGAATTTCATCATCTGTGGCAGATCTACACAATGGGCATTTCATGACACGTTCGCTATCCCTGTTATATCTTGAGCTGTGCACTGATAAATTAGAAATCCCAAATCTAAATCTTGTTAGTGTGTATCGTATAAATCTGTTCAAATCCAAAAGTAAGTATGTCTCCAGATCATGAGACATCTTGAATTTTCTATAGTTTATAAATCTGTTACTGTCATCCATATGACAATTCCAGCTTTGCCACCTGCAATCGATTAATCTTTGTTTGAACTCTCTTATAAAAGAATTTATACATCCTACACCTTGATTTTCCCATACATAACAGAAGCCATTACTATTCAAAACATCCCGAACTTTCGAAGCCCAATTGACTTTTCCTCTATTTGACAAATTTAATAACATTTTATATGCTTTGAATGGCAGTCTATGCTCCTCCATTCGGGTTAATTTCAACCAGTATCTAATGCAAGAGACAGTAGAATTAATAAACAGGGGGAATCGATTTAATTCACCATATACAAGATCATTCGGTGTTTTGATACCTACCCCTAAATACTTCTTTAACACAAACAAATGAACACTTTCTATCACTGATGAAGCATCTTCTAAACCCCAAATCTCAGCACCATATAGAAGCATAGATTGAATCTGTGAATCGAAAAGCTTCAAGAATAATTTCACAGAGTTATTATTCAACTGATTCAACTTACAAATAATACGAATAGCAGCTCGTTTCCCTTTGTTCGCTAAATCTTGGCATGCAGGCTTAATACTCAATCTTGTTGAAAACAAGATACCTAGGTATCGATATGAATTCACTACATTCATCTTAACATTGCCGTAAAACCATCTCTCTGTGCTTGCTAGGTATCCCCCTTTTCTAAAAACCATAATGCTAGATTTTTCTAAATTAACTTTAAGTTGTAACTGGCATGCAGCTTTATGAAGATTATTTAGTTGCGTCTGCAACCCAACCACAGTTTCTGACAATAGTATAATGTCATCAGCAAACAAAAGAATAAACAATTCAATCATATCCACATTGAGACTAACACCATGTCTACCATTATTCATAATTTCAAGCGCAAGTTCGTTAATAAATAAACAAAACAGAAGAGGACTACAAATATCGCCTTGTTTCACACCGTTCGTACAATTGATATAACCTGTGTACTGTGTACCACAACGAACTCGAGCTTTAACAACCTCATACATACTTTTAATACATCTGTAAATTTTACCTTTAATTCCATTCTTTAACAAAATAGGCCACAGTAATTTTCTTGAAATTGTGTCGAACGCTTTCTCAAAATCAATGAAAGCTACATACAGTTTTCTATTACATGAAAATTGCTTTTGAATGATTGCTAAAAGTGTAAATATGTGATCGGTTGTAGAATAATTTCGTTTAAACCCAGCTTGGAATTCACCGGTAATATTGTTCTGCTCAACCCATTCCTGTAATCTTGAATTAACTATAGAGCTGTATATTTTGCTACTTATGTCTGAAAGGGAAATTCCTCTGTAATTATTTGGATCGTTAATGTTGCCTTTTTTAAACAATGGAACAATAATAGATTCTTTCCATAAATCAGGATATTGACCCGTGTCAAATAGAACATTGAAATATTTTACAAAGAAACCAATTACATCATCTCCTGATTTTTTTAATAGCTCTCCAATTATACCATCCGGTCCAGCTGCTTTCTTACTTTTCAATTTTCTCACTGAGAGTATGACTTCTTCTTTAGAAATAGGCCGATTCAGAAAGTTGACATCATCATAATCATCATTCTCATGTGCATCATTTCCATTTCCTTGACCATCGTTATCATTATCTGAAAAATTATCTGAAACATCAGAAGCACCTGTACAGATATATTTGTTGCCATCAGTCTCATGTTTTTCAAGAACCCTTTTAAAATGTTGAAACCATTCCTGTACTGTGATCTTGTTTGGCTGAAACTTATTCTTACTAGAAACTCTACCCATATTTTGCCAAAATTCTTTCTGGTCATTTACAGACATAATCAATTGTTCAAGTACAATTCTATTATATTCTTGTCTCTTTCTCTGTAACAGCTTTTTGTATTCCCTTCTTTCTTTGCAAAAAGCTGTCCTAGCCTCTTTTTCGGGTGAATTCTCCTTTTGTGGCAACTTTGTATCCGGGATCTTTGTATTTTTTCTGGATGATTTCCTACATGTTCTTAAAAGTTTTCTAACATAGCGCTTAGAAATTTTACATTCATCATCATACCACTTTTCTGACCTTTTCTGACATGTATAAATTTTCTTTTCCATACATACTGCTTGCTCTCTTATGCATTCATTAAATAAATGTAATGCCTGATTAATGTCAGTACCCATCAATATGCTGGCTTGATTAAGTTTTTCTTTTGTATTTCTTGAATGCATGCTATTATGAAACTGTTCAGCAAAGTCATCATTCCAAACTATCTTTTTAATAAATAAAGGTATATCACGCCAATCATTGTCATTGCGTAACATCATTCTTCGCATAAAAATAAAATTCCAATGGTTGATGATCAGAATTAATCATATCAGAAACATGCAAACGGCAAGAATTTCTAATAGTATCGAACAGATCTTCAGAAACTAAGAAATAATCATTCACGCTACTCCCTGTTTCCGTTATGTATGTGTAATGACCTTCAAGGTCACCATTAC
>CM065733.1:2893924-2898924 GCA_033310375.1 Conus canariensis
TGCCAAGGTAATGACTCGCTCATCTGTTGCCAAGGTAATGACTACTTCATCTGTTGCCAAGGTAATGACTCGCTCATCTGTTGCCTAGGTAATGACTACTTCATCTGTTGCCAAGGTAATGACTACTTCATCTGTTGCCAAGGTAATGACTACTTCATCTGTTGCCAAGGTAATGACTCGCTCATATGTCGCCGAGGTAATGACTCGCTCATCTGTTGCCAAGGTAATGACTTGCTCAGCTCTTGCCAAGGTAATGACTACTTCATGTGTTGCCAAGGTAATGACGTAAAGATATTGTAAAAAAAAATCGTCCAACTTGACGTCATAGAAGAGACAGAGAGACAGACGGAGAGAGAGAGAGAGAGAGAGAGAGAGAGAGAGAGAGAGAGAGAGAATGGACTGTTTTATTGACAATTGCCTAACTGGCCTTCATGCCAAGGGGGGCAATTAACAGTGTTTTTGCAAAGGGCACACAAAAATATAGCACACACACACACACACATACAAACATACGAAAGAAAGAAAGGGGTCAAAAAGGAAATTGCACGACAGCATTCTATCTGCAGTCAAAATAATCAAACTTAATGAATTACAGACGAAACATACGTCAGTACTAAATCAAAGTAAAAGATTATCAAGGACCATCCGACAGTAATCACAAAATGGTCAGATATATTGAAATGATAACAATTTGTAGCACTTAGAATTGTTCACAGGGTCTTGTTCGTCATGTGGACACTGCTTCACGAGGAAAGAATTGTCTCCCTTCGTTCATACGCTTCAGCGATAAACTTCGCGAGAGATTTGATAGTAATCTCCATCTGCTGATGAAACCATTCGAACTAAGTCATGTCTTTTCATATTACACTGCTGAAAAAGGATTGATGTCAAACGTAAAGCTTCATGTTCTCTACAGTCAAACAGGAAATGGCCTTCGTCTTCTACACCGTTTGAACATGAAGGGGAGAGAGAGAGAGAGAGGGGGGGGGGGGGGGGGGGGGGCGTGGAAAGCAGGGGTGAGAAAATAAGGGCGGGAAAGAGAGACGAGGGTTGAGAGGGTGCTGGAAATGTAAAAGGTGGATACTATGAAAGCAACAGTGGGGAAAAAACAATGAATGAGTAAATAAATGAGTAAATGGCTATGGCATTGTTTTTTTTGGTTGCCAATAGCAAATAAGCCCTGTTGGCAGGAACGTTACAATTACTACCTTAACAGGCTGTTTGCAGGAGGGTTACAGTTGCTACCTTAATAGGCTGTTTGTAGGAGGGTTATAATTGCTACCTTAATAGGCTGTTTGCAGGAGGGTTACAGTTGCTACCTTAATAGGCTGTTTGCAGTAGGGTTACAGTTGCTACCTTAATAGGCTGTTTGTAGGAGGGTTACAGTTGCTACCTTAATAGGCTGTTTGCAGGAGGGTTACAGTTGCTACCTTAATAGGATGCTTGCAGGAGGGTTACAGTTACTACCTTAATAGGATGCTTACAGGAGGGTTACAGTTACTACCTTAATAGGATGCTTGCAGGAGGGTTACAGTTACTACGTTAACAGGCTGTTTGCAGGAGGGTTACAGTTACTACCTTAATAGGATGCTTGCAGGAGGGTTACAATTATTATGTTAGACTGCGGTAGAGGTGTTCAGTTGAAAGGAGAACTGGTACAATTAAACTAATATCGTGGACAACTTAAACCCAACACACACACACACACACACACACACACACGCACGCACGCACACATACGCACACACACACACACACACAACACATACGCTCTCTCTCTCTCTCTCTCTCTCTCTCTCTCTCTCTCTCTCTCTCAGCGATATCCTTCATTCCTTACCCTGCTCCTGTTCCAAAAGCATACACATCAGTCGTAAAAGGACGGATCATTGCTATGACTTCAGGTGCCAAGAGAGTACCAGAAGCGTTGTTCTCACATCAGATACCGGAATCGACGCGTGTTTTGCGGTGAGTTGTGACCACTTACCACAGGTGAGATGATCTCCCAACGAGTCGGACAGGAAAAGACAGAGAGAAAGAGGGGAGGGGGGGAGAGAGAGAGAGTAGAGGCAGCAAGACAGACAACTGGGAAAGAAAGCCATACAGTTTTCTTTTCTTTTCTTGTGTGTGTGTGTGTGTATGTGTGTGTGTGTGTGTTTCTTCTTTTTTTCGCTTCAGGGGTCCTAATACAGTGGGGGGGGGGGGGGGGGGGGGAATGGATAATCACTAGCACCGTCTGTTCGGGAATACGAAAAATAAAAATAAAAAAAAAATTAAGAAGAATGACGATCACGTAAACTGTCGAAGCGAAATATACATGTTCAGGCGCACACGTGCTTTTCATAATACCATCAGGAGTGTTCATAGCCCCGTCCACCACCTTCCTCCCCCCCCCCCCACACACAGACACACGCATGCGCGCGGCGCGCACGCACGCGCACCACGCACACACACACACACACACACACACACACATGCACGCGCGCGCGCGCGCACACAAACACACACGCACACATACACACACACACGCACGCACACACACATACACACACATGCACGTTCGCGCGGGCACACACACACACGCGCGCACACACACGCACGCACACACACACACACACAAACGCACGCATACACACACACACACACGCATACACACACACACACACACACACACACACACACTGGCGTACACACGTACCCTCGGGCATACACCTTCGAAACAAAGATCTGTTGGATGACACTTATCGTTTTGTTTTCTTTGGAAATCTGATCTAAAACAAAATATTAACGCAAAAGCAGTCAACGATCGGCAGCTCTGTACTGGTAGGCATCGATTTTCAGAAAAATATGGGAAGCAAAATGTTTGGAGGAAAAAAGTATATGGAATGCAAATTGTTCCGTCTCTGCCAGACGTTTCACGCCGTTTCCCTACAGGAGAAGCCATCGTGAAAATTTGCACGTTGTCTTGCATTATCTCAGAAAACCCTGGCAGGAAAAAAAAACAACAACGTTTCTTCGCCACGCAAACAGACCGACTCAAAGATAGGTAGACAGGCAAGCAGGCAGACAGTTTAAAACGAAGAGAAGTCGCCCAGCCCCCTACTTTTCCCTGAACTTTAACCTCATCTCTCTGTCTCTGTCTCTGTCTGTCTGTCTGTCTGTCTGACTCAGTCCTCTGTCTGTCTGTCCTTGCGTCTCTGTCTGTCTGTCTGTCTCTCTCTCTCTCTCTCTCTCTCTCTCTGTCTCTCTCTCTGAGACGAGAGAGAGAGAGAGGGGGGGGGGGAATGATTGCTTGCGTGAAAGAGAGAGAGACAGACAGACAGACAGACAGACAGAAATAGAGACAGAGAGAGCAAGGTTCGGAGGTGGGATGATTGTTTATTTTGCTGACTGTACCATGTGTATTGCTGTCGCACTGACTGTACCATGTGTATTGCTGTCGCACTGACTGTACCATGTGTACTGCTGTCGTACTGACTGTACCGTGTGTATTGCTGTCGTACTGACTGTACCGTGTGTACTGCTGTCGTACTGACTGTACCGTGTGTATTGCTGTCGTACTGACTGTACCGTGTGTATTGCTGTCGTACTGACTGTACCATGTGTACTGCTGTCGTACTGACTGTACCATGTGTATTGCTGTCGTACTGACTGCTCCATGTGTATTGCTGTCGTACTGACTGCTCCATGTGTATTGCTGTCGTACTGACTGTACCAGTGCTTGCTGTCGTACTGACTGCTCCATGTGTATTGCTGTCGTACTGACTGCTCCATGTGTATTGCTGTCGTACTGACTGTACCATGTGTATTGCTGTCGTACTGAATGCTCCGTGTGTATTGCTGTCGTATTGACTGCTCCATGTTTATTGCTGTCGTACTGACTGCACCGTGTGTATTGCTGTCGTACTGACTGTACCGTGTGTATTGCTGTCGTACTGACTGTACCATGTGTATTGCTGTCGTACTGACTGTACCGTGTGTATTGCTGTCGTACTGACTGTACCGTGTGTATTGCTGTCGCACTGACTGTACCGTGTGTACTGTTGTCGTACTGACTGTACCGTGTGTACTGCTGTCATACTGACTGTACCGTGTGTACTGCTGTCGTGCTGACTGTACCGTGTGTACTGCTGTCGTGTTGACTGTACCGTGTGTACTGCTGTCGTGCTGACTGTACCATGTGTATTGCTGTCGTACTGACTGTACCGTGTGTACTGCTGTCGTACTGACTGTACCGTGTGTACTGCTGTCGTACTGACTGTACCGTGTGTACTGCTGTCGTACTGACTGTACCGTGTGTACTGCTGTCGTACTGACTGTACCGTGTGTATTGCTGTCGTTCTGACTGTACCGTGTGTACTGCTGTCGTACTGACTGTACCGTGTGTATTGCTGTCGTACTGATTGTACCATGTGTACTGCTGTCGTACTGACTGTACCGTGTGTATTGCTGTCGTACTGACTGTACCGTGTGTACTGCTGTCGTACTGACTGTACCGTGTGTACTGCTGTCGTACTGACCGTACCCTGTGTATTGCTGTCGTACTGACCGTACCGTGTGTATTGCTGTCGTACTGACCGTACCGTGTGTATTGCTGTCGTACTGACTGTACCGTGTGTGCTGCTGTCGTACTGACCGCACCGTGTGTATTGCTGTCGTACTGACCGCACCGTGTGCATTGCTGTCGTACTGACCGTACCGTGTGTATTGCTGTCGTGCTGACTGTACCATGTGTATTGCTGTCGTGCTGACTGTACCGTGTGTGCTGCTGTCGTACTGACTGTACCGTGTGTGCTGCTGTCGTACTGACCGCACCGTGTGTATTGCTGTCGTACTGACCGCACCGTGTGCATTGCTGTCGTACTGACCGTACCATGTGTATTGCTGTCGTGCTGACTGTACCATGTGTACTGCTGTCGTACTGACTGTACCATGTGTATTGCTGTCGTACTGACTGTACCATGTGTATTGCTGTCGTACTGACTGTACCATGTGTACTGATT
>CM065733.1:2906424-2913924 GCA_033310375.1 Conus canariensis
AGGCGAGATCGGGGAAATAATTACGTTCAACATTAAGGATGGGAGATTGTGGGGGGGGGGGGGGGGGGGGGGGGGAGGGGTAATAACCTATCTCAACATTTACCACACAAAGCCGTTTTAGGACAGTCACCACAAAGGGCGAAGAAGCCTGGTTTCAGGAAAGAAACGAAATAACGACAACGGTGAACGGTTGTGTACATATCTACATACAGTTCATAGCATACTAGGTAATCTTTCGACGTCCTTACGGTTGATGAAACTGTATAGCGCTGTAATGGGTGAAAATGGACATCTTACATTCAACAAGAATCAGCGTTAAGGAAGAGGTGTGTGTGTGTGTGTGTGTGGTGTGTGTGTGTGTGTGTGTGGAAACTTATCTTATATTCATCATTAAGACGGTGAGGGGGTGGGGGTGGGGTGGAAGCGAAAATGATAATAACGGTGTATTTAACATCAGGGGGGCGGTGGGTGGTTACGAGGGGAGACAGGGGGGGGGGGGGTGGTGTGTTAATATACCTATACTGTACAAGTTACATTCAAGCATCAGGGCTCGAAAGGGAGGTGGAGGTGGAAGATGATGGGATTAGGGGTGGGGGGGGGGTATGGGGGGGGGGGGTGTCAGGCGGTGAAAAGTCCACTTAAGCTTTCCTATTACAAAATAAAATACTCACGATACGATACGATATTTTTATTTGTCCTCATAGAATACATGGAAATTTTGTTTGTGGTGCCATCATCAAAATTCACATAGTACAACAAATTATTAACATGTATATCATTAAAAATATTCCACTCTTTCCACTGTGCTCGGTCATTCCTTGTCAATTCATTTATCCATCTTGTATCAGTCTGTGTATATATATATATGTATATGTATAAATATATATATATATTAACACATGCACGCACACATCCTACCACCCCTCCCCCACCCCCCACCACCCAGTTAACACACACACACCACACCAATACAGAATCACACGCACACACCCCGCCAAAATAGAGTCACCACACACACACACACACACACACACACACAGAGGCGCGCACATCACCACCACAAACCACCATCACATATGCAATATTAACAGCACACTTAAATAAACACTCCAACTGTAAAACAGAACGCTTCAAGATAAGCTCACAGTTAAATATTTAAAAAAAGAGAGAAAACAAAACAAAAGCACCATTCAAAAGATCAATAATATTGCAAAATATATAATTACTTAAACTGTAAAAACAGCCTGCAGAGTTAAATACAAATTAGGAATAGAAGTTTTACTGCTAAGCAAGGTGTTTTAAGTGGGGTGAGAGAGAGAGGGAGAGACTGAAGGGAGATAATTCATAGGGGTGTGAAAATTGGAAACAGACTTGTATGAACATTTTAAAAATAAAAACATAACATTCCCTATTAAACCAAGTACGGAATACACACTCCTTAGGAATGTTGATGATTGTTTATGGTCCTTTTCTTCGGTGTCAACCCATGAGATCAAAAGAAAACGTTACTTAAACGGATGTGCAAGAAGGGGGACAAAACCGAACTTTCACCGGCGAGATTTAAAATCACTTACTGGGGGCCGGAATAGCTCAGTGGTACAGCATACACGTAAAAATGTTGCATACACGTAAAATCCCATCACCAGCTTTCGGAAGAGAAGGCCAGTTTGGCCGTTAGTATGGGTGACACGTTACACATAGCATGCACCTTCCTCGAAGATGGAGTATGATTGCCCTAATAGCGGGATAAAAAACAGTATACACACAAAACTCCACTCCCTTTGTTGGGTAGATGGGATTAATCCATGCCTGTCTGTACAGGGAGTGTCTGCAGGAGTATCGGCCTGCATACGCAGAAAAAGAAAAAAAAAAAAAAAAAAAGAATAAAAAATAACTTACCGTACATACAGTATAACCGGTGTTTACTTTCAGACGACCCGCTTGAACGTACGGACATCAAGAACGATAACCCGAAATTACTGGAGGAAATGAAAACGAGGCTGGAGCGGTGGAGGAAAAGCGAGGTACCCGCTAACTTCAACTATGAACACCTGTTTGATGCTGACCCCAGTAATTTTGATGGCGCGTGGAGTCCCGGCTGGTGCTGACCAATCAGATTCATCTTCGATAGCTGTCCTACCATCTCCCCCCCCCCCCCCCCTTCTCTCTCTCTCTCTCTGTCTCTGACGAAAAATTATAAACGGATGCCCCGTGGTCTTTGGTTACCTGTGTTATTTTCCGAGTAAATACAGGAAGTATTCTCATAATAAGCGCGGTGCTTTTGTTTATTTCCGATAATTAGTCGAAAGAGAATTTGAAAGTCCTGCCTAAGTGTGTGTGTGTGTGTGTGTGTGTGTGTGTGTGTGTGTGTGTGTGTGAGAGACTGTCTCTTTCTCTCTGTGTGTCTCTGTCTCTTTCTCTCTCTGTGTCTCTGTCTCTGTCTCTCTCTATCTGTGTGTCTGTCGCTCTCTCTGTGGTCCGCCTGGAAAGATGATGAAAGTGATGTTCACATGTGCCAGGCCTCTATTTCCTGGAATCAGCTACCACAGACACAGAAAGTCGACTTTTTCCGTCTTTCCTCGGGAGTTGTCGGGCATCTCCTGCAGCATGAACTTGGAGGTATCAGACAGACTAGCAGAAGCTACCATAGCATCCTTTGGTAGAATAAACGTATGTACGGAACAAACACAGACAGACTATCAAGGCCAAATTCGCAGCTTGTATTTGCTGTATTCTTCTTCTTGTATGATTATGAGACATACAGCTTATCTCAACAGACACAGACAGACCAGCGGAAGGCAGACTCGCAGTTGTTTGTATTTGCAGTTTTCTTCTTGCTGTGTGACTATGAGACGTGGAGCTTGTATTCAGGCAGTTATATGTCACTTGACAAGTTTCATTTGCGTTATGTCTACAAATTCAGGAGCATCTCATGCCAGGACTGGATCGAAAACAGAGAATAGACCTGTTTAAAGAAGAAAAAAAAAGGAAAAAAGTCAAGAGAAGATACCACCTGTCTTTCTATTGCAAGTAGAGAAACACTTTCTCAGTTTATAGGTCAAGTACGTAGAGAGTCAAATATAACGTCATACACACACGCGCGCGCGCGCGCACACACACACACACACACCGCGCGCGCGCGCTCGCGCGCACACACACACACATACACGCTCTCTCACTCACACACACACACACACACACACACACACACACACACACCACAAACACATCCTCGATACTAGTTTATCAATTTTCAATCATTTGGACAACTTTCAATTTTTTTTCTCTCTCTCTCCATGAACTGCCTCTCTCTTCCAAGTTGATATAGTGATATGATTCAAATGGCCATCGATTCCTTGTGCTGAGAAATTTCCTCTTGGGAAGAAAAATCCGCACTTAGAACTAAAACAAAAGGCTAATAGAAAAGAAAGGTATAAAATTTGATAATGAATGCACAAACTCCCTTTTTAACGTTTAGCAGCCAGTCGTAAGTGTGATAGTGCCATTTGAAGAAGAAGAAAAAAAACTATCGCACTTACGAGGTTTTTTCCATACAGCCATGGTCAATCTCCTCTTGTGAAAGGAAAGTGTATAGGTGAGGTTTTCGTATAGTCGAGTTGTGTCTGTGTGTTTGTGTGTAATGCGTGTATGTGTGAGTGTATGTGCGCGCACCCTTGTGTGTGTTTGTGTGTGTCTACACATGTGTGTGTGTGTGCGCGCGCGCAGTTTAGGTCTACTTGACTGGAAAAGACTAATGCAGTGTGAGGCACACACATCAAAAACAATCTCATCATCAGTAACAACACCGAAGCACTGAGAACAAATGCCAAGCCTTGCCTTTGAACGTGACAACCGTAAACCTTCCTGCGGGAGACTACTGACTGCAGACTGGGACTGGGTGCTTATTGATTGAAGACTGGGGCTGGGTGCTTATTGATTGAAGACTGGGACTGGGTGCTTATTGATTGAAGACTGGGGCTGGGTGCTTATTGATTGAAGACTGGGACTGGGTGCTTATTGATTGAAGACTGGGACTCGATGCTTTCTTATTCATATCCAGTGTAAATATTCCATCTCCGAGGTACACAGTTATAATGTTTGAATACCACTCAACGAACAAAGTAGGTTATCTCTTCATTTAGTAACATATATATGTATATTCATGTGTGTGTGTTGTGTGTGTCTGTGTTGTTTGTCCTTCGCGGGTGAAGATGACAACGACTTTCGCTATTGTGTACGAAGATGGCTGATCAGGCCGATCCTGGCATTGAACAGTCTATTGCAGTGTGGACAGGGCAGACTTGGAGACGAGCCAGGCTGAAAAGTTTTGTTTGTTTTTTTTTCCCCCGAAACTGTGCCTCCTGCTCCTGTGCCTCCGCTTGCCACTAAGTCCTTCACCCCGGATGCTATGAGGTGATAGAAGATGAAGTCATGACTCACGCATGAAGTGGATTATACTGAGGGAGACTTGCGCAGGGTCCTCAGCCTCACCCTCTCATCCCTGCCCATCTGAATCCAGTGACAGGACATAGTCAAGGTGGCTGGAGATGAGCCGAGATGCAGTGGATGGTCAGCAGTGTCCTTCGTTGTCTCACTGACCCTCTGTACAACGCTTTGCTGGATCCGCCTTCTTGTCCGTTGAACCATCTAGTGGTTTCCTCCGCGCAGTTTGCCGAAACCCGCCTTTGCAGTCATAGCTAGACAAGTCCTAACTCACCGAGGGTTTGAGACCCATCAGCTACCCCCTCACTAGTTCTGCCGGCCCGTCGAAGCTGTTGTCCAGGGTGTTGCCGCTGTTGCATGCGAACAGCTACGAGGGAGGAGCCATGAGGTGAAAGCTGAGTGGCAGGTGCAGATCAGACCGGACGAACCACCCTAACAGAGATGTGTGTGTGTGTGTGTGTGTGTGTGTGTGTGTGTGTGTGTGTGTTCCTTTCAGATTATATAGAGGCTTGCGTGTGTCTCTCTTCCTCTGTCTCTGTCTCAGTCTGACTCTGTCTGTCTCTGTCTGTCTGTCTGTCTGTCTGTCTCTCTCTCTCTCTCTCTCCTCTCTCTCTCTCTCTCTCTCTCTCAGACACTGCGCCCGCCCATACACACCCTTCTGTCGCTCCTCTGATTTTATTCAAGCAGTTCAGACATCTTTAGGCTGTCAGCACGAATCGCGTTGTCTCATCTTGTACATGTGAGTGACGTTTGCTGAATAATGAAGTACTTCGACTTAGGATAATGTGGTTACTCTATAGTTTGCTACCAGTTCGTGTTTTCATCAACAAGGTGTCCATGCATATGTGTGCATGAAATACTTCTACATAGGATAATGTGGTTACTCCATAGTTTGCTACCAGTTCGTGTTTTCTTCAATAAGGTATACATCCATGTGTGTGTATCGCCATTAATGTATGTGCGCCTCGGTGTGACGTGTGACAGACAATAGTTGACTTGTCAATGTGTTCAGATACTCCATGCAGAGCAAGAAATCACTTATGGTGGAACTCGCCTTGGCTTAAGGCTGTGTCAGACCAACTGACATAGGCTAGAACACCAAGGCTACATCAACATGTTGTTATGCTCTGCATAGTTATGCGGAGATTGTCTTCAGTCGTGACAAGCTCCTAGCATAACATTATCAGTCTCCAAAATCCCTCGAAGTCGGAGTGTGGCTGCCCATGTGGCGGGATAATAAAAAACGGCCACACACGTAATGTTATCATCCCCAGCTGATGCATTTGTACCATAGTGTTCAAATGCTTCGGCTGTTTGGATGATCCCTGGAGTCTTTTAGCCAGGGTACGAAAACAACAACAACAACATATGGTGGAACTAGATTCTGCGCTCAGGGGACCAACATCAGGTGCCCTGACCTATTACAGAATAGTGTGTGTGTTCTGGTTCCCTGACCTATTACAGAATAGTGTGTGTGTTCTGGTTCCCTGACCTTTTACAGAATAGTGTTGTGTTCAGTGCCTGACCTTTCAGATAGTGGTGTGTTCAGGTGCCCTGACCTTTTACAGAATAGTGTGTGTGTTCAGGTTCCCTGACCTATTACAGAATAGTGTGTGTGTTCAGGTGCCCTGACCTATTGCAGAATAGTGTGTGTGTTCTGGAGTGTCTTGGACACCCAGAGATCTTGAAAGGCCTCTTCCCGCAGTCACGCACAACAGCGTAAAGCTGGTTCTTTACGTCATTCTTCTAAGATACCTTCACTTTTCCTCAGAGGTACTCATTCGTCTTACGTTTCTTTATGACATCCAAAGAATGCATCTGAAGCACTTTTTTTTTTTTTTTTACCTCATACGCCTTGATTTTCTTTCGAGATCTCCCAGCACAGCCCAGCTTTCACATCCAGTAAGAAGGCTGATTATCACCAGTGGCCTATTCACTTCAGTCTGCTCTGGGTAGCGTATTCCTGGACATGGGGAAAATTTGCTCCTACTGGAATGCACTGCAGAAGTTGTAATTACAGCGCCAAACTCACGAACTATCAGCAGCAATGCTACAATATAAACCCTTCTCCTGCCTAATCTATCTGATCTCTACTGGTTCATTTTAGATGTCAAAGCGCGGTTAAAACCACCTCAAAATTACGGTTTAATTTACGACCAGAAAATTGATAACTGAAGGGAGAATATATGTGGGTGGTGGGTGGACAATAAAATCGCGAGACTGCAGACGATTTTAATATGTTGGCTAAACTGTTTCTCGTCATTTCTCTCAAAGTAGCTACAGTAAAGGTGTTGGGGGATCTGTCAATGACTGCAGTAACAACCAAACTCGAATCTGTGCCCCTGCCCTGTACTACTTTTCTTGAAGTAGCAAGAACGCTGAAAGACCCGGTTGCAAAATACTTTAATTCTGAATGACTTGGACAGGTCAGAGACTGTTTTTCACCTGTTTTCCATATGCTTTGTGTCTGTGTGAAGGATGAGGCGGGCTGGCCAGTGGAGTGGGAATACAGGTGGTAGGTTTGGTTTATTGGTTCTTGAAAGATGTTATCATGTTTAAGAAAGAGGCGGGATTTGCCTTGCGTCTCTGTGTCTCGCTCTCTCTCTCTCTCTTTCTCTCTCTCTCTCTCTCTCTCCTCTCTCTCTCTCTCTCTCTCTCTCTCTCACACACACACACACACACACACACACACACTCGCCATTTCTTTTCAAGAGCCATCTCCCCACTATACAACTTTTTAAAAATTCTTTGACTAGGAATGACTGTATCCTGGGTGTCATTTCTGTTTTACCAATAGAGGTTCATTTTGAAAACATCCTGATCAATTTCTTCTTGTCGACATTTTTTTTTCTGCGTGACACGCGTCGTCTGGGACCCTGAAAGATAAAGCTGAAAGATTTCACCACCTGTTTGATATAGATTATTTTTACTTACTTCTGCGCTACTTTATTGCATTTTAACCTGATATTCATATGATGCTTTGAGGGGTCAATGGATAATCATTTTTTCCCCGGGGATGAGAATATCGTTGAACTATTCTTGGTGTGCCTGTGCTCA
>CM065733.1:2918924-2941424 GCA_033310375.1 Conus canariensis
GTCGATTTTATCCACTGAAAGGATGCATCTTCGGTGAGTTGCTCTGTGCATTGCTCCACACGGACAACCAGTGCTTAGTCTGCGACAGGACGAACTTGTTTGAAAGTATTTTAGGCCATGCTGGAATGAGCAGCGTGTAATGCCACTGACGGAGTAATGAAGGCGAGAGGGGGGAAAAAAAGCTTTCAATGAGTACTGTCCCTTTTTTTTTTTTTCAACGTAATGCATGTAAATCGTAACACCTAGAAAACAGGCAGTTTAAATGCAGGCCACTTCATTTCTATACATGGAGAATACAAACAGTGGCTGCACACCAAAACTTCATGCGCCAAAGCCTTGCTGAAGGAGCCGAGTATTTAAAGACCGGTGCAGTTGGATTGTTTTGATAATTTTTCATTTTATCTGAAAGTTGATTCTCCTCATTTTCTTTCAGATGGTCATCAAGGTACAAGCCAGGTGGTTCCAAGCAGACAGATTAAAATCGAAGTAATGGAACTAACTTGGGGGCTTCCAGCTGGCACAAAGATAGGGGTCACGGGTGAGTGCGAAGGCTTGAAATGTAATGACAACTAAGGGGAACGTCATGTATTTGAAGATTGCGATTTCATCGTTGGAAATCCCCTGAACAAGGGAAATAATTGGTGGGGAATTGTTCTTTTGATCAATAATCAGTTTAATATTAAATGTTGGCTCAAAGTTATGGTCGGCCACAAAACGCTTACATGGATTATATAGAGTGTTTTAGTGAAACTCCTAATTGGGGCGGTGGCCAGTGCATAGTCGAGCCGGAAGCGAGCAGTGAGGGACCGACCTTTCAGGTTGAAGAGCATGTAGTCAGTGGGTCCCGGGGCGCCTTCTTCGGAGGGTCGGCCATGCCATTTGTCAGGGTCCCCCTGCATCAGCTTGAAGTCACCCACCCTGCGCAGATACAGTTATAATAATAATAATAATAAACATTTTTATGTGCACACACTTCTCTGTTGAACAGAGCACGCGGTCCATTACAAATTCCATATATGTAAACAATTAAAGCAATAATAGACAACGCACACACACACACACACCCACCCACACCACACCCCCCCTCCACACACACAACACACACACACACACACACACACACACACACACACAACGTGCCCATAGATTGACAGCGAAATGAACTAATTGTAAACTTTCTGGAAGATGTGGGTTTTCAGAGAGCGTTCGAAGGAGTGAAAGTTATTAGTTTCTCTTATTTCTGCAGGGATAGTGTTCCAGATGGGGGGGCAGCATGCGAGAAGCATCTGTCACCTAATGTCTTTTGGCTATTGACAGGACGATCTTGTAAAGCGGTTGCGTCAACAGATGAACGCATTTGTATTGATGATGATGTTGCTTTAAATGGACTGAGTCCTTCAGATAATCTGGAGCACAACCTCGGAACATTTGTAGCAGATAGATGCCAGTTTAAATTCAATCCGAGCAGACACTGGAAGCCAGTGAAGAGAAATCAGATGAGGAGTAATATGGTTCCTTCTAGGCACTCGCAAAACCATTCGCACTGCATTATTCTGGACACGCTGCAGACTTTCAAGAAGATAGTCATGGGAACCATACAGGATGGAATTGCAGTAGTCCAGCCGGGACAGAACAAATGCAGAGACAAGTGTAGCTGCTGCTTGGGTCGTGAGAAAACGGCGGATGGAACCAATACGGCGGAGCTCATAATTGGCAGCCCGAACAACATTTCTGACATGAACTTTCATTTCCAAATGATGGTCAAGGGTAACTCCTAGATTGACAACAGAGGATGAGAACGGGACAGTGGCATCACCAACTGTCATCGTAGACATCGTTACACACACGCGCACGCGTGCGCGTGCGCGCGCGCGCGCGCGCACACACACACACACACACATATAAATGCACGCACACCACACACACACACACACACACACACACACACACACACACACTTGGATCACCTTGAATCACTTTGAAGTCCCAAACACTATGCACATACTGTTTTAATACACACACACGCGCGCGCGCATACATAACATATCCACGTGTGCGTACGTACAACAACAACACACACACACACACACACACGACCATTTTCGGACAGCTTTTAATAGTCACACACACACACACACACACACACACACACACACACACACACACACACACACACATCATAAGGATAATACGCCTCCCCTCCTTCGTGAATTACCCAACCCTCACGACCCTCCCTCCCGCTACACATACATCACCCCCACCCCACCCCACCCCACGATCCGTGCCCCAACCTTCAGTTCCCTCTCTACTCTCCCTCTTACCCCCCCCCCCCCCCCCCCCCCCCCCCCCCCCCTCGCCCCCAAGCCCCGTCCCAACGCTTCTACCTAATGGCTGCATTCTGGTTCATGTGGTCGATGTTGTAGACGAACTCGTTCCGTGGGCTTTCACCGTTCTGTGTTATGGCATCCCATTGGCTGACGCCGTCCAGGCCAGAAGCTGTGGACATGAAGCATCACACGTCACACTCTGTACTTGGAACCGGTTCAAAGCCAGGCAATGTGGTAGAGAGTCACACGTCACACTCTGCACTTTGAACCGGTTCAAAGCCAGGCAATGTGGTAGAGAGTCACACGTCACACTCTGTACTTGGAACCGGTTCAAAGCCAGGCAATGCGGTAGAGAGTCACACGTCACACACTCTGTACTTGGAACCGGTTCAAAGCAGGCAATGCGGTAGAGAGTCACACGTCACACTCTGTACTTGGAACCGGTTTAAAGCCGGGCAATGTGGTAGAGAGTCACAGTCACACTCTGTACTTGGAACCGGTCCAAGCCAGGCAATGTGGTAGAGAGTCACACGTCACACTCTGTACTTGGAACCGGTTCAAAGCCAGGCAATGTGGTAGAGAGTCACACGTCACACTCTGTACTTGGAACCGGTTCAAAGCCAGGCGATGCAGTAGAGAGCTCTAAAGTTTTCTTTTTTTTTTTTTTTCTTTTTTTTTTTTTTTTGCTCGCATGTTGAATGAAACTGAGTATATGATCATCTTTTCTTCCCGAGTGTTTATCTAAGTGTGTGTGTGTGCGTGTGTGTGTGTGTGTTGTGTGTGTGTGTGTGTGTGTGTGTGTGGTGTATTTTGTGTGTGTGTGTGTGTGTGTGTGTGTGGTGTGTGTATGTAGGTGTGTATATATATATATATATATATGTAGGTGGGTATTTATTATATATATATATATATATATATATGTCTGTGTGTGTGGTGTGTTGTGTGTGTAGGTGTCGTGGTAGTGTATGTGGTTTTATATGTGTGTGTGTTTGCGTGTATACATACATACATACATATATATATATATATAATATATATATATATATATATTATTGTGTGTGTGTGTGTGTGTGTGTGGGAGACAAGAGAGAGAGGGAGAGAAAGAGAGAGAGGGCGTGTGTATGTTGCATAACAGCGACAAAAATCAGACCTGGTCAAGGTAAGAACACATTATGCACGGCTTTCTGCATCAGTACTAGCAGCAGTAGTGTATGGAAAGGGAAACACAGCATGGCAGAGTGGGGTGAGACACGTGGACATGCAGGGCAGGCAGGGGGTTGGGACAGCGAGAGGGGTCGTGGTGGTGGTGGTATTCATGCGGGGAGAAGTGCGCCAATGAGTGAAGGGCTAGGTGAATGAGCAGGCCAGCTGACCATTGGAGAAGTAAGCGATCAACAGAGTCTACTCAGAAGTGAGTAACTGCGATACTAGTTGGTCTGCTGGTGCAGTGTTTATGCTGGGAGCCGCATATATTGTGCAGGTGTGTGTAAGATGGCTGTGAACTGTGACAGTGATCAACCAAGCCGCATACCTGAACATACCAGTGAGCTTCCCCCCCCCCCCCCCCCCCCCCCCCCATTTTTTCATCTTTACTTTTTGTCTTTCTTTCTTTCTTTCTTTCTCTTTCCTTTTCTGTTTTTTTTTTTTTTTTTTTTTTTTTTTTTTTTGGAGTCTCTTTTTCGTCACGTCTGAAAAAGAAACATTACTTCAACAACTTTGAAGTCATGCACGGGAACAGACTGCCAACTTCTATGGGTGTGGGGGAGGGATGGGACAGGGGCAGGTCGTCATCATGATCCGCAGGGCTCAACTTTAAATACAGACAAATTCACACATTTCTATCGCCTGTAGTTACCTTGTCGGGTCACGTGGCACATTCTTTTCAAACATCGAATGCAAAATGTGGGTGAACTGATCCGACCAAGGCAGGGTACCAGGCAAACTTGATCTACTTGTGAAAATCACCGCGATGAGATTTGTCCTACTTTCCTTAGCCATCCTTCAGCGGTTCTTCGCTGGTTGTTGTTGTTGTTGTTGTTTGTCGTTCGTAGTCGATGATGACCAAAGGCTATCTCACTGAACAGGACTGGGTGGGGGTGAGTCCATCTGTGGGCAGTCAGTACTGCACGGGCACGGACATGCTCTACCGCCGCAAATCCAGCACAAGTGAACTGCAGGTACTGGAGATCACCTTGGATCGTGTGGACCCATTGGAAGAGAACTTTACAGGGACTCGGAAGAAGGCTGCCACTGAGAGCAGAAGAACCTCCAAGAACCATCGACACTGTCAACGAGCCTGAAGACCAACAACACCAACTCCGACGCACCAGCGCCAGGAACTATAACTCCACCCTTTCCACCTCACCAACCAACGACACAGGCTGGACCCAGAACCAGAACTAGCCGACAACACAGGCCCAGAATCAAGTGCTTGACACCAGTTCTGCAGAGAAAGAGGACCCTGAGACCAATCTGGGACGAAAACCAGAACAAGACAGTGTAGTCGCCGTACGGAACCAATCCCAAGACACCTGCCAGCAACCCACAGACATCCTGCCACCAAACCTACAGACTTTGGTCTGGAACACCATGTCCTCAAGGGTCTTTGGCCGATAGCACGTTGAACTCACCTGTACGTTCAGTGGAGGATGAGGTGGCCCTGGATTGCTTGCGAAGCGCACGTTTTCTCCGGGTCTCTGCCGTACAGTTCTGCTAACAAGAGTCAACGACTTTGCCAGGCCGGGCGATCCAGTGCCATTGTTATCCAGGTGTCTGGGTCAATGTGAGAGTTCTTTAGTGAGGCCTTGAACGCGTCCTTGAAGGGCTTTTTTCTGACCACCCCCATGAACGCCTGTCACCAGTTCACGCGTAGAAGTTAATTTAACGTCCTGTCGGCTAGAGGCCCTTAAGGATATAGTGCCCAAGACTAAAGTCTGCAGTTTTGGTGACAGGATGTCTGGTTGTTGGTAGTTCAGGGCTTGATTCTGAACGGGGGCTGTCCTATCTTGTTCTGGTTTTCATTCTAGACTGGAGTAGGAGTCTTCTTTCTTCCTGCTGAAATGGTATCCAGCACTTGGTTCTGGTTATTCACTAGTTCATGGTAAAGCAGCCGTTTAGGAAGACGCTCTTCTCAGTAGGGTGTGGATGGTTGGCAGATCAGCTGTATGGAGTACACATGACTCTGGAACTTTATCTTTCCAAGTGATCTTTATAGTATTTTTTTGTTCAGATAGTTCATGGGGAAGCGATTACGCTTTTTTCTTTTTTCCTTTTTGTTGTTGTAGTTTTTTGTTTTCTGTTTTATTTTGTTTTTGTTTTACTATTGTTGTATGCTGCTTGAACTTTTTTTTTCTTTTAAGACGGTCCTATTCAGATGTCTCGCATAGTAGACGTAGGCTACTTTTTTCTTTTAAGATGCTCCATATTCAGATGTCTCTCCTCTTTTAAACAAAATATTTATACTGATCACCTTTAATAGACTTGTTCTCAGTGTGAAATGCAAGCAAGGAGAAGCTGAAAGTAAAACTAGTACCAGTCGCAAAAAACCGAAACAAAAGAAAAGAATAACAATGAACGAATGTGACGTGCTTGCATGGTTTGGTTACAAGAATGCCGATTCATTAATTGCGTCATTTCACTTACGTATTTCATCTCTCGCGTTCACGGCCGCCATAATAGTCGGAAACCAGTCGACAGCATGCACTAATCTGTATTGATTGAAACACAACATCATAATCATTTTCAAACATCAGTGATGTGGGCCTAAAGATGATGATGATGATTCTTTATTCTAAATTCGATTTCAGATTAATACACACACACACACACACACACACACACACACACACACACACACACACACACACACACACACACACACATAATCTAGGGATGCATAAAACATTTAAACCAGAAAGCGACACAAGATTCAACCAAAACATGTTTTACTCCATCTTAAGTGCTAGCTCTTATTAGCTCCTCTATCTCTCTCTCTCTGTCTCTGTCTGTCTGTCTGTCTGTTTGTCTCTCTCTCTCTCTCTCTCTCTCTCTCTCTCTCTCTCTCTCTCTCTCTCTCTCTCTCTCTAATGCATGATAAATGTATCTCGGACAGAGAAAGAGAAGAAAAAGAATCACAACAACAATATTGTCAACAACTACAAAGAGAGAGAGAGAGAGAGAGAGAGAGAGGAGAGAGAGAGAGAGAAGAGAGTACATTAAGTTGACAATAAACTGGTTTCAGTCAACGAGGCGCGCGCGCGTGCGTGCGTGGCGTGCGTGTGCGTGCGTGCGTGCGTGCGTGTGTGTGTGTGTGTGTGTGTGTGTGTGTGGTGTGCGCGCACGCGCGCGTGTTCTAGTGAAATGTACTAAGAGAGGGAATTGCAGTTGAAAGCCTTCAGACATAGAGAGATACGTGATGATCTGAAATTTGATATACGTTTTATAACTGGTTGTGAGATTGAAAAAGGTAGCGGTGGTGGTGGGAATGAAGGCGGGAAGTAGGGAGTGAAGGGGGGTGGGAGTGGGGGTGGGAATGAAGGTGGGAAGTAGGGAGTGAAGGGGGGTGGGAGTGGGGGTGGGAATGAAGGTGGGAAGTAGGGAGTGAAGGGGGGTGGAAGTGGGGGTGGGAATGGAGGTGGGAGGAAGGGAGTGAAGGGGGGTGGAAGTGAGGGTGGGAATGAAGGTGGGAAGTAGGGAGTGAAGGGGGGTGGGAGTGGGGGTGGGAATGAAGGTGGGAAGTAGGGAGTGAAGGGGGGTGGAAGTGAGGGTGGGAATGAAGGTGGGAAGTAGGGAGTGAAGGGGGTGGGAGTTGGGGTGGGAAGTAGGGAGTGAAGGAGAGTGGGGGTGGGAAGTAGGGAGTGAAGGAGGGTGGGAGTGGGGGTGGGAATGAAGGTGGAAGTAGGAGTGAAGGGGGGTGGGAGTGGGGTGGGAATGAAGGTGGGAAGTAGGGAGTGAAGGGGGGTGGGAGTGGGGGTGGGAATGAAGGTGGGAAGTAGGGAGTGAAGGGGGTGGGAGTGGGGGTGGGAATGAAGGTGGGAAGTAGGGAGTGAAGGGGGTGGGAGTGGGGGTGGGAATGAAGGTGAGAGAAGTAGGGAGTGAAGGGGGTGGGAAGTGGGGTGGGAATGAAGGTGGGAAGTAGGGAGTGAAGGAGGGTGGGAGTGGGGGTGGGAATGGGAAGGGGTGGAAGTAGGGAGTGAAGGGGGTGGGAGTGGGGGTGGGAACAGGTTTTTGCTGTACAGGAAACTGGGAACACGGTTACCTCCCTCCCACAATGTCGCTTTAAAGCCACGTAGCGGCAGATTACTTCCTCCTGTTCTGACTTTGCCACCACCATTCTGTGGAAAACGTTGTCAGAGCAATGTAACATCAATATTTCATGAAACTTGCAAAAGGATGGTGTGTCACATGCCTGCATGGAAAATAGTACAACCTTAAGGACGTATATTTCACCATCTGCAAAATAGTACGAAAAAAGCATGAAAAGAAAGGATTTCACGCATATCACAAAATATTCTCCAAAGGATTTGAAGTCACATTGTAACACACAGCAATAGATCTCATTTTGAAAATGAAAAAATAATAAAGTTTATAAAACCTTTTGGTGGTAGTTGAATCGTTTGGAGAGTGGAGACTGACGTTTCAAGCCATAGGCCCATTTTGAAACTGGTTTTTAGTGAAAAATAGGTTGACCAGTTTCAAATAAGAAACCAGTAGTTAGTTGTTTATTTTTATCATTTTTAAAATACACAGCATTTCTGGCGTTAAAAGCTTGGATGGCATGCAACAATCTTCGGGTGAATAACAACAAAACAGAACTGATTTTTTTTTTGTTGAAAACAAACAAACGAACAAAAATTCTTTGATTCTGTACCTTAATCTGTTCAGGTAGACAACTGCCTCGTTCGTCTATCTAAGTTTGTTCGTAGTCTTGCTGTTACGCTGGATGATCCCCTCTCTCTCTCTCTCTCTCTCTCCTCTCTCTCTCTCTCTCTCTCTCTCTCTCTCTCTCCAACGGTATATCTCCTCTGTCTCCTGAGTGTGTCGTTTGGAACTATACCGGGTTAGTTCTGTTCCACGTCGTCTTTCAAAGGATACGACCAAAAGTTTAGCATGTGCTTTTGTCCTCTCAAAGCTGACTTACACACTAGCCAGGAAAGTTCTCTAAGATGCTTCACAAAGAAAACTGCATGTATTCAATACACATACTATTCTGCATAACACATGACATCAATCTTACTCATACACACACAAAATTACTACTAACTAACGAACGAACGAACGAAACACACACACACACACACACACACACACACACACACACACACACCACACACATATTCGCGCACGCGGACGCGCACACGTGCAGAAAACGTCAAAGAAAAAAAAACTGACAGAAAAGGTTAAAAAAAAAAAAAGAAGGAATAAAAGCAAGAAAGACGGAAAGAAGGAAAGGAGAAAGAAAGATAATAACACAGGAAGTAAACCAAAAACAAAAAGAAAAGAAAACAAAGGGAAAAAAGTACGATCAGCCAAACTGACATGTGACATACATACATACATACAGAACGACCGACAGACAGACAGACAGACAGAGATTCCATACACCTCGCGAAAGCGGGTGAAACAGAGCCATCATCACCCACATCAGAAGTGAAGACTAGCAGAAGGTTGTCCATATAGCCCAACTTTTCCAGAGTGTCTGTGATGTTCCCCACCGACTCATCCATCGCGGCTGCCATTCCTGAACATTGCAATCCACGACTACAATTATGGTGTGTGTGTGTGTGTGTGTGTGTGTGTGTGTGTGTGTGTGTGTGTGTGTGTGTGTGTGTGTGTGCATGCGTGTGCGTGTCGTAAGGAAATGTAGTAAGAGAGGGTAATGCGATAGAAAGGCACGAGATAGAGAGAAATGTGTGATCTGAAGTTTGATATACATTCCTCATTGGGTGGGAGACTGACAGAGGTGTAGTAAAAGGGATTAAGGTGGGAGGAAGCAGGGAGAGAAGTCGCCCGATCAGAACAGAACTAGCCGGGATGTTATAGACTGTGACCAGAGAAAATGTCTAAACAGAGATTCCAGATCAAAGAGATGGGCCATAAAGAAAGAAAAGCAGTCCGATGAACAAACCTCTCTCTCAGACACACACACACACACACACACACACACACACTTACACTTTGCAGATTTACATTCAGTTTGACACATCCAGTGCCTGGGAGTACTGAAAAACAAAAATCCTTTCAATTTGACTCCGAAAAAAAAAAAAAAAAATCCAGTCGATCTGACACAGTCTGTACCTAAACGTGCTAAGCTGTTGATGTCTCCAGGAAAATGAAAACGAAAAAAAAAAGTTGGGGGCTGGCTGATCATAGAGCCAGGGTCTACGCCTCTGAGGTGTGCATATTATTTTGGTGGTTTACACACACAGCACGAGCCCCGAGCAGACAGAGCAATCACTAGCTATTAATTTTGTCTGGAACTGTGACACCAATGTCGTCTATAATGCTGAACAATAAAGTGGTTGGGGGAAAAACAAGTGCAGGCTAACAATTCTTACGTCATTACAGTAATGACTTGGCAAAGATTTGAACTTAAAAAAACAAACACGGGGGGGGGGGGGGGGGGGGGGGGGGGGGTTGAAAATGAAGGAAATGGGAACGTGAAATTAAGAAAATATGTTATGAATATGAAAACCCTTTCACTAGCTGCATGAGGGAACCATCGTAATCCCTCTCAAAGACAGATCTATTCATATTGCCTGTTCCTAGGCCTTTCGTCCGCTGGATCGGACTCATTAGGGAAACACGGCTGGTTGTGTCTGTGCTCCTGGCGTGAAATAGAGACACACCACAGTCCATAATAATGTGGTGTTCTCACCACCAAGGGTTAAAAAAAAATCCAACAGCACCCCCAAAGCAGCCAGCGAAGGGTAATCAAATGAAACAAAACGAAAGTGTGGAGAGGAAAAAAGTTGCTGAAAAACTAAAAACATTATACAAACAGTATAAAATGTAGGGGATAAACCTAATTTGGATTGTGTTCCACATTTGCCAAGTTGAAATCTGACTTGTTAGGTACAATAGATCGCGTGTACTTGATTGCAGGCCAACGTTTGCAGTCATTCTGAGGTGATGTTGGGACAAAAACCACTCCATATAAACAGTGCTAAAAATGATCGCAAATGTTTAGAAGATTTGGTTTCAGTGTCAATAACTGAAGAATCTCCTACAGCATGAAACTCCGACCAGTAGACTTTCTGTCTGAACGGAGTATATCTATACATGGGTGTTTAAATCAAAATGTTTTGTGCATGAGTGTGTGCGTGCGTGCGTGCGTGCGTGTGTGCGTGCGTGCGTGCGTGCGTGTGTGCGTGCGTGCGTGCATGCGTGCGTGCATGTGTGTTTGTGTGTGTGTGTGTGTGTGTGTGTGTGTGTGTGTGTGTGTGTGTGTGTGCCTATAGATGTGTGTGCCCCATGTGCATGTGTGTGTCTATGGATATGTGTATGCGTGAGCACGTCTGCTATGGTTAATCAATATGTATATCTGTAGGACTGTTTATGTGATGCATGCTACCGGCAGTAATGCTAAGAATTAGAAAGCTGTTTGTTTTTGGTTTTGTTTTTGTACTTTTGTATTTACCATAAGAAGTCAAGACAGGCGTGTTATGTATAGTCCAGCCGACCACGAAGGGCATAAAAAGCGACTAAAAAAAAAAAACAACCTTAAAATACTCAATCACGCGCCTGTGCATATGGTGTGTGTGTGTGTGTGTGTGTGTGTGTGTGTGTGTGTGTGTGTGTGTGTGTGTGTGTGTGTGCACGTGAGCGCGCGCGCGCGAGTACTTGTACCCCTCGGTCACTGATGTCCTTTGTAACTGGACAAATGTTTGTAGTGATAAGAACCCAGTTGCGCTGGTAACTGGTCAAGTTTTTGGTTGGGCTAAGAACCCCGTCAAAAGTGAAAAAAAAATCACTTTCATTACCGGAGCTTTCTGTGCATTCTCTCTCTCTCTCTCTCTCTCTCTCTCTCTCTCTCTCTCTCTCTCTCTCTCAGGTTTTAGGCAGATCGTTTCTGTCTGAACTTTGTCAACACTCACCGCAATACTTGCGTCGAGTCTCGTCACTGATGTGGGAACACATCGTCTCATACCTTGCAGGTAACTGAAATTATAGTGATAATCCTTTCTGCAGCAAAGACTTGGTTTTCGGGGAAGGGGGGATGGAGGGGGGATAGGGCCTAGGGGTAATGACAATGACAATGACAATGACAAAATGTTTAATGAGCCAGGCCTTCTGCCCATGTCAAGGGGAGGGGGTACAAAGGGAAATCATGTCAGGATACTACATTGAAAATGAATATGATTAACAACCATTCTAACCTGCAGACGAAATAGCAAGATTACGGATTTTAAATGCATCAGTTAGATATGCTGCCAGTCTACACATACATTTAGTGTCACATATCAGTAACGATAACCTGAAAGAAGAAGGGTAATTGTAATATTTACAGGGAATGTATTTTTCTCTAACATTTGAGTATTTGGGACAGACGCATATAAAATGAAGTTCACTTTCTGGGACACTCTCGCAAAATGGACAGTTAGGGGAGACATTATTAGAATATCGGTACCGATGCGTTCGTAATGCTGAAACACCTAATCTAAATCTGATTAAGGTCTTTTTCAGTACACACTGTTTTAGGTCGAATAAGTATTGAGATGTACCAAACGATAGTTTGAAAGATGCATAAAATGTATACCGACTTTTATCTCTCAACTGAGCCTCCCATCCTTGAATGAAACAATCAATTAGCCTTTGCTTGAATTCTCTGAGAAAAAGATGAATATTTTGAACACCTAGGTGTTCCCATACATGTCCGAATCCATATTTGTATAAAGTAAAGCATACGGCAGAAACCCAATTGTTCTGATTTTGATAGTGAAGAGCTAGCAGCATTTTATAAGATTTTAAAGGCAGACGCTCATCAGACATTCTCAAAAGTTTCAACCAATATTAACACATCTCGTATAAGTATGAACATAAAGAGGATATCTACCACATTCACCATAGACGAGGACATTAGGTGTCTTAACGCTAACATTTAACAATCTTTTCAACGCAAAGAGGTGTACTTTTTCAATCAAATTCTGATTTGCAATCAATCCCCAAACTTCAGAGCCGTAAGTTAGCATTGGTAGGATTTGACAATCAAATAATTTAAAGAACACTTTGGGATGCTTTTCACCGAGGGACCACAGCAGTTTTAAGATGCATACAACTCCTCTCTTTGCTTTCGCAGCTCTATCTTCCATAGCGTAGGAGAAAGAGAGGGAAGGAGAAAAAATGATACCAAGGTATTTATACTGATTGACCACTTCTAGCTTATTGCTACCAAAGAACCATTTTTCTCTCGCTGCAATGTAACCGCCTTTGCGAAAGACGAGGGCCTAGGGGTAAGAACGGAGAGAGAGAGAGAGACAGACAGACAGACAGACAGACAGACAGACAAACGGATCTGACTTCAGACTGTAGACTTCAATTGTTATTCAGTAAGGTCATCAGCCCATTTGAAGGGGGAAACGCTCATTCAAAAAACAAGAGACAGACAGACAGACAGACAGAGTTTTCGTTTGCATGCAAGATGGTTGGTCAGGGAAAGAGACAAAAAAAAAAAAAAAAAAGTGAGGGGGGAGCAGAAACGTAATAAAACGATCACAAAAACTGAGATGGTGATACAGAAAGGTAGAAATAGAAAATAAAATGGAGAAACTATAAAACTTACGACGGAAAGAGAGAGAGAGAGAGAGAGAGAGAGAGAGAGAGAGAGAGAGAGAGAGAGAGAGAGAGAGAAATAGCAAAGGAAAAAAGGAGGGGGGGGGGGTGAGTAAAGGACGATAGAATAAAAGGATGTTTTCTCTGTAATTGATTCTGATCCAGGATCCGGAAATAATTTTTGTAAACTCCGGGTCCGTTATTATTTATTATGAAAACTATCCATCATTCTTCTACGAACTGCTTGAATGAATGTACTTCTCCAGAGATTCGCTATCATTCTGCGAACTACTTTACATACGCATTCCCCATAGACCCGCATATGTTCTACAAACTACTTAATAACTGATTTATTTATTCATGTATCATCATTATCATCATCATCATCATCATTATTATTATTATCGTTATTATTATTATTATTATATCATCATCATCATCATCATCATAACAGTAGCTGTAGTAGTAGTAGTGGTGGTGATGGTGGTGGTGGTGGTAGTAGTAGTAGTAGTAGTAGTATTTATTGGTTATCTTTTTATTTATTCAATTATCTACTTATAAATCATTTTTCTCCACTGTTGTTTCTGCTGTGTTTATCCCTTTCATATCCGCTACGCACTCACCCGTTGTCTCCTTCTCCCCCCCCCCCCCCCCCCCGACCCTCCTTCTCCCCCCCCCCCCCACGTCCCCATCCTATTCTCTCTGTCTCTGTCTGTCTGTCTGTCTTCTTCTCTCTTCTCTCTCTCTCTCTCTTCTCCAATTCCTAATGCATCAAGTTGTTGCTGTTTTTCTCATACACTATCTTTACGTCATCATCACCGTCGAAACAGCCTAAGGAATGACACGTTGTATTTCTTTTCTTTCGTGGATCATTCATTCAAAACCTTTGTTTATCTCTCTGTTGTTGTTGTTTTTTTTCCGATTGATCCGGAGTTGTCCTTTCATGATTTGCTGTACACTCATTCTTATTCTACAACTGCACGTAGAAAGGTCCACCATGATCCTACATTACAGACACACCATGAAGAGTCAGTTCACTGTGAGGCCAAACACACCTCTCTCACTTTGGAACCAAAGCCAACAAGCCTGACCACTTCACTGTTGACAATTACATTTGCAGAAACGAATCCAAATCATGCAGACTTGTCGGAAAAAAGCGAGAAAGGAGGGACAGGCGAGGCCTGAGGAGGACGAAGAAGAAGGAAAGGAAGGAGGGCTGAAAGCAGGGAGGAAGGAAAAAAAAAGGAAAGAACATAATTATACGATAATGAAATAAAAGAGGGAGGACTGAAGGAACAACATGAGATCGGGAGGGAAGGAGAGAATAAAATTTCTGATGAAAAGAGGTTGGAACGGGAAAATGAAATGGAGGAAGGAAGGAAGGAAGGAAGGAAAGAAGGAAGGAAGGAAGAAGTGAAAGAAGAATGGGATACAAGGAGACAGAGAAGTCAGCGAGGAATTCAAAGATAAAGGAAGATGGAACCAGAGACGAGGGAGAGGAAGAGATGGGGAGGGGGGAGGGTGGGGGGGGGGGGGGGGAGGAAAGAAAGACAGTCTCACTTGCAAAGGCGTGTGGACGGCCTGATAGGGCAGGTACAGGAACAGCGGCTGGGATGGGTCGTGCTCGTTCAGAATCTCAATCGCCCGGTCAGTAAACAGGTCCTGTAGAAATGCACGCGCTCACGCGCACGCACGCACACACGCATGCACGCACACCCACGCACGCACGCACGTACGCATGCATGCATACACGCACGCACGCACGCGCACGCACGCCCATGAACGTAAGCGCGCGCGCGCGCACACACACACACACACACACACACACACACACACACGCACACGCTTTTATCATCAGCTTACAACTAACAAAACAATACCAATCTGGCAGTATTATTTAGGAAGTTACAAAGAGTATAGAGCACTGTCTGGCTTCTCCTCCTGGATTTATTTCTTTATTGCTTTGATATGTCGAGTAAAGCCTTTCCCCTGCTCTAGTTGTTGTGTTTTGTTTTGTTTTGTTTTGTTTTGTTTTTATGACGAAAAAGAAGAGAACAGGAAGGTGCATAGTCTCATTATGTCTAAGTTAACCTCAAATATAGAAGAAATTGTCTGGAAGCAAACTCTTCCTATCATTTCTGCAGTTAGAATTGTGTTTGGTTAGAAGTCCCGATGCTTATTATGCTGTCGGTAAAACATGTGCTTACACGTTAGTTTTTAACAAATTATGTATTTGATTCCGTGGAATTTCTGATTGTACAAAAGTAATTTCAGGATGCTGATGGTTTTTGTATTACAATATCCACGCACAATTTTGAATGTTTCAGTCCTATCACTTCTCGTTCTTTAAAAGTCAAGCCTTGGTCATATCTTGTTCAGACATGATGCCAAATTCAATTGATTGATTGGTAAATCTCCCCTATACAATCTGAGTGAAAGTCTTGAAGGGTTTTTTTTTTCGCTTTTTTTTTTTTTTTTTGCATTGGGGATTAATAAGTACTGCTGTATTTCAGACTTAGCCTGTCCAAAGCCCTGAAAGGTGGTACCATCATCCTTTTGGTTTTCAATTGCATATTGTGACATCATTTCAGAAATTCTATTCTGGTATGGTTGACGTGGTGTGTTGACCAAATAAAGGTCTCCATCAGCCATGTTTTTCCACCATCTGTTGATGATAGACCACAGACATCAAGGGTGTATTCATATTTTGGGATTATTATGACCAGTGTGGATAGTTTTACCTGTTCACTACTGAATTTGATTTGCCAACTTCACTAGCCAGATCTCGCCAAAATTCTGAAGTGAACAAACAGAATGAGTAGAGGAAAATAAATGGTTTTAATTAACCCTTCAGTCTATGAACACGTCACCAAGTTAGAGGCTGGGAAAGAAAAGAGTGAAAGTGTCAGAGAATGGCATTGCTTTTCTTTCTTTCTGCGTACGCAGGCTGATACTCCTGCGGACACTCCCTGTACAGGCAGGCAAGCATTAATCCCATCTACCCAACAAAGGAGTGAAGTTTTGTGTGTATGACCGTTTTTTGTAATCCTGCCATTTAGGCAGCCATACTCCAACTTCGGGGAAAGTGTATGCTATGTGTAACGTGTCATCCATACCAACGGCCAAACTGGCCTTCTCTTCCAAAAGTTGGTGATGGGATTTTATGTGCGTGGAAGATGTTATGCGTGCGTTCACACACGGAACCTCGGTTTATAGTCTCATTCGAAGGACTGTATGGGAAATGGAGTCAGAACCAATGTTAACTCCGAGGGAAAAATCCCCCTGTACCGAAACGGCCCGGCGAATAGCATTGCTAACACAGAAATGTTGAGAACAGCCTACTGGGAATATGAAATATCCGTTTGAAAAGGATCCTCTTCACAGTACGATGCAGCACCCCAAGAAAAAAAAAACGTTCAGAAGGATTTTTTTTTTTTTTAGCGTATACCAATTACGAAGGTTCAGCTTCCATCATCCTCAAGGGTGCACTGGATGGAAAAAATGTCTTAAGGCCGGTTAGCCCACCTAGCTACAGAAATCGATAAGACTGGAAACTATAGTTTTCAAGACAATTCCATTTAACGATCCACAATCATTGTCTTGGACTTTCTCATCCAGAAGAAGAAAAAGATACACCCAAAAGTGCGAGTGGGACCCAGAGAAGTACTGTCCTCAACTGCCAAACAAACTAGATGGGGACAATCCTGCACCACCTTTGGAAGCCTGCGCTGAGTTAATATAGGGTGTAGGCACGCACAGAGCAGTCCATTAAGACGTCAAGGAACATAACTGCTCCCTGGCGGATGCCATTGTGTAATGGACACTGGATGTGACACAACAGAATCTCTACATGAGCAATTGCATGGATGTACCAGGCCCTATTTCATGACAACTGAGCCCACTGACGAAAAACGCCACCGTCAAGCAACTGCCGCGTGCATCCCACAGCCTCATTCATTGCTGTTCCGCTGACAGGTGAAGACAGTACAACTTCAGACACCGCCAAGCTTTTGCCATGAGGTCTTACGTGTCCTCTCAAGAGAGCTTACAGTCTTGAACTTTCTCATCCAGCAAGATACATTTCAACACGTATGTTTGGTTGAATAATCTGCTATTGCCTGTTTATCAGTTTAACAGAATTTGCATCGAACATGATCAGGTCGTGGAATTTCATACTTGTCGCGCTGCATGCAGAATATTGCTCACCGTTTCCTTTTTCTTCGTGTTAAAAGCAAAGGAGATAAGAGATGACAATTTCTGATATTCTTTTGACCAATATAGTAACATTAGATATCATTGAAAATCACGTAAACAGAAGGTCGTAAAGCAAAACTTCTGTGAAGGGAGCTAATTGCGAAGCCTTATGTTTAGGTGTTCTGGAGATGACTTCAGCAGGTAGGAAACGCTTTACATTATTACCGACGATGTCTGTCATGATCTTATGCTTTAACGTTTAAGTGACATTACCACGCATGGGACTGATGGAGTTGTGTCTTTATTGTTTTATCGTAGTTATTCTTCCATTTTCCTTCCTCGCCAGATAGAAATTTTAGATCCCATAAACACACGCGCGCGCGCGGCGCGCACGCATGCGCGCACGCACGCACCACACACACACACACACACACACACACACACACACACACACACACACACACACACACACATTGCTTTAAACACACGAGTCAGTATCACATTTATTTTTTTATTTGATTCGGTGAGCTGAGCTCGAGGAGTAAGGACGTGTCGACCGGAGCTCGTGCACTCAGCTTTAACTGAATGTTCACCGCTGAATTTTCAACTTAGTCGTTCTCTTGCCACCCGAGTTTTTTGTTCCTTTTTTTTTTTTTTAGATTTGTTTGCTCTGCTTTTTCTCCCATCCTCCTCTGTTTTACTCTGGTTTTGTTTTGTTTGGGTTCTCGTGTTTTCTTTCTGAACACTTTAGCTAAGATGTCGGAAAGAGTACTGCCGGTTTTTGTGCGGAATAAGGACATCCCCGATGCAATCAATCAGCACCCTTCAGTGCTCAGTGTGTGTTTAGCTGCGGAAAGGACAAGCGGACAAGGCTCCATTTTAGGGGCTCAAGAAATTCATGGTTTATGGAGAATTTATCCCACAACAGCGGAAGCACGTAACTTACTACGTGTGCAAGGTATGTGTTTGAGAGGCGTGACTCTAAGTGTGTGTGACACTAACCCTTTTCTTCTGCGCGATGGTTCTGGTCTGGAAAAACCAAGCACTAAACTATGGGTTGATGACGTACCCGTCTCTGCGGCCGATTCCGAGATCGAACTCGCTCTGTCGAAACTCGGGTGTGAATTCCGCTCCAACATAAAAACTGAACGTGCAAGAGACGCAGATAATAAGCTTACTCGGTTTCTGACTGGGCGGAGGTTCGTATTCATTACGGTACAGGCAAAATCTTTAGACAGATCAGTGAAAGTGAATATATTCACAGCACGGTTATTCCACAAAGAACAGAAGCAAGCTAAAACTACCCCCATATGCTCTAACTGCCTTACGTCTGGCCATCATAGATCTGTTCGTCAGAAGGAGGTGGTGTGCCGGGTGTGCAAGAGGCCTGGACACAAAAGAGGGGACAGGGAATGCCAGCTAGCCATTTCCGAGTCTGCCGATGCCCCCTCCTCTTCCAAGACAGCCATTGACCCTCCCCCCTCCAAGACAGCCTCTAACCCTCCCTTCTCCAAGACAGCCACTGACCCTCCCCCGTCATCGTTCACTTCGGAGCCAGTCAGCTCGACCCCAGCAGTGTCAGCGATCATCGCTCTCGTTCGGACCGTAGCAAACGACGTCGCTCAGTGGAAAGAGACAGAGAGCACTACCACAGATCCGCTTGAACAGCGAAGCATTCCAGGACGGCAGAGGGCGTCTCTGATGGCGACCATGAGCTCAGCGATCAGGATGACATTGCTAGCATATGGGAATGATTTTATCTACATTCTGTCTCCCTCATGTTTGACCATTGTTCCGCTTTAGGACTGTCCTGATGGCTAATTCAGTATTATGTCATTGAATGTTAATGGACTAAGAAGTAATAGTAAAAGAAAAACGCTGTTTAGAAAATTTAAAGAAAATATTACGATGTCATTTGTTTGCAAGAAACATACGTTACTGAAGCTGTAATAGGTTCATGGAGGAAAGAATGGGGCGGGGATCTGGTGTATGCCGAAGGATCAGCTAGAAGTAAAGGTCAGTTGATCTTGTTTCGTAAACAGTTCCCATACGAATGGGAAGTTGAATACTCGAGCGAACGTTGCATTATAGTAAAGGTGATACGTACTGGGGATGAAATTTATATTTGTAATGTCTATGCTCCAAACAGAACACGCGAAGTAGAAAATTTTTTAAACACCACTGTTAATACTTTGAATAATCTTGATTGTGAAAAACTAGTAGTCTGTGGTGACCTCAATACAGTAATGGATAATGATTTGGATATCATTTCTGGTGAAAAGCACCCCGAGAGTTGTTAAAAGCTTTCAGAATTTATCAGAATCCTGTGATTTATATGATGCCTGGCGACTGTTCAACATCGACGAAAAAGAATTTACCTGGTCTCGTGTGGTGAAAGGCGTCTTTATTGCAAGACGTTTAGACTACATATTACTGAATAAGAATGTTATTGATGCTGTGCTTGAATGTAACATTAGTCCCTTTCCCCAATCTGACCATAGGGGTGTGTATGTAACTTTGAAGAGTTGTAATGTAGAGCGTGGACCAAGCTACTGGAAAGTTAATAATGTACTTTTAAAAGTAAAGCAATACATTGATAAGATCAATAGAGTAATTGAAACCTTTGACTTGGATACAGCCAATGCAAATTTAACACACGATATGAAATGGGAGCTGCTTACATTAGAACTTAAAAAGGAAACCTTACAATACAGTAAACAAAGAGCAGTAAATAGAAAGAATAAATTCACGAGTTTACAGGCTGATTTACAGCGTTTTGATTCTTTGCTTGCAAAAGATCCGCACAATTTGGAGGCTATTAAAAAACGTGAACAGCTTAGGCTGCAGTATGATTTATTTGAACAAGAAAAAACACAAAGTGCTCAGGTACGCTCTAGGATGAACTGGATAGAAAAAGGTGACGAAAATACTAAGTTCTTCTTAAATCTCGAAAAATCTAGAGCTAACGATAAACTTATGCCAAAAGTAGAACTTGAGAATGGTCAGGTAGTCACCGATCAGTTTCAAATTCGTAATGCCCAGAAAGAGTATTTTAAACAGTTATATAGTCATAAGAATAACAGTGAAACTGTTGAAGAGGAAGTTGAGTTATTTTTAAATGGCTGTGATGTACCTCGCCTGAATGATGAACAGATAGCAAGCTGGGAGGGTAAAATCACTTGTGAAGAACTAGCAAGTGCGTTGAAGAGCATGAAAAACGGTTCTTCTCCAGGGTTAGATGGATTAACCACAGAATTTATGAAGGTATTTTGGGGGAGGCTGAGTGGCTATCTGGTGAATGCATTTAACACTTCTTTTGAAAAAGGCGCATTGACTTTTAGCCAATCAACTGCCCTTATTACGCTTATTCATAAAGGGAAAGATCTTTCAAAAAGCAAGCTCTCAAATTGGAGGCCAATTTCTCTTACCAACACGGACTACAAGATACTAGCCAAGTGCCTTGCACATCGAATTAATAACGTCATCCCACTAATAGTTAATGAGGACCAAGTAGGCTGTATTAAAGGCCGTAGTATTGCATATAACCTCAGACTTATTGATGATATAATAGAATACTTGAGGATAAAGAATAAACCAGGGGTATTACTAGCTTTAGATTTTACAAAAGCCTGTGACAGTATTTCCAAGAAATTCATGATAACTGCTTTTAAACGATTCGGCTTCGGGGCTCAGTTTGTCAAGTGGGTAGGTGTTTTAATGGCTAACACCCGAAGTAGAGTTGGATATAATGGCTGGATATCAGAAGATTTTGATGTAAAGTGTGGCATCCGACAGGGTGTCCTTTTTCTCCCCTTGCCTTTGTCATAGCCATAGAATTACTTGCTATTAGACTTCGACATGATAAGGGTATAAAAGGTATTTATATTGATGATTTGTCTGGTACTGAACATATTAGAAGAATTGTGAAAACCTTATTATACGCGGACGACGTGACTTTACTTCTGAAAGACAAAAACGATATAGTAACAGCACTTAAAATATTGGATGCTTTTAAACTATTGTCTGGTCTATCTATTAACATAACAAAGTCAGAAGCCATGTGGCTTGGGCAGTATAAGGACAACAAAACGGAAGGATTTGGTTTGCGATGGGCTAAAGATATCAAAATTTTAGGTATATACTTTTCGAATCTTTGCCCTGCTTCAGAGATTGAGAAGAACTGGACAGAAAGAATAAGCATAATTAAACGAACTATTTTTGTTTGGGAAAAACGCAATTTAAATAATTTGGGCAAAATCTGTGTCATAAAAAGCTTTTTAGTATCACAGTTGATATATGTAATCAAAGTAATTTCATTACCAGAAAAAGTCTTATCGGAAATGAACACGCTGTTATTTCGATTTCTGTGGAGAAAGAAACACTGCAATCGAAAAGCATTTGAAAAAGTGAAAGGGCGTGTAGTTATAAACGACTTCTCAAAGGGGGGTTTAAGTATGACTGATATGAGGGTGTTGCAGCAGTCATTTCAATGTGAATGGCTGGTCAGGTTGTCTGAGGCCTTAGCTGAATGCAAATGGTCCTGGATTCCAAGGGCATACTTTTCAACTTTTGGAAAAGAGTTTTCTTTTTTAAACTCAACTGTTGGGATAAAAAAATTTAAAGGTTTGGAGGACATTCCCTCAACTTTTTGGTGGGAACTACTAAAAACGTGGCTTTTGAATAACAAAATACATATCTAAAAAAAACACCGCATGGAATGCCTTTGGAATAATGGCAATATCACTTACCAGGGTCAAGTGATATATTTCAAGAAGTGGGCAAAAAAAAAGGTATAACGCGCATACACGATATGCTACGAACTAACTTACTCTTAACATTTAGAGAAGTCGAAGAAATCTTAGGGCCTTCCGCTGAACTTTACATGCAGTATATGGTGGTTTATCTGGCTGTATCATCATTTCTAAGGGCCAATCCAGGTTATGTTCTTGATGAACATAAGGAAGAATATGTTAATTTCAATGACAACTCCCTGAGAACAGCAAAGATGTTTCGCATTCATTTAACTCAAGATCTATACTGTACCCCCTCTTGTGAAACATTTTGACACAATAAATTCGGAATCACTTTGGATGAAAATTATTGGAGTTTAGCCATAAAAGCAACCTCATAAAGCAGACTTAGAGAGTTACATTGGAAGATCCTACATAATATTTATCCGACAAACATACTGCTGTTTAAAATGGGCCTA
>CM065733.1:2946424-2963924 GCA_033310375.1 Conus canariensis
TTTGTCCTGTTCCATCTTCTGTGCCACTTCAATGGCACTGCTACCACGCCGCTCGCTGCGAACTCCCCGTCCAAAGCCACAGCCAGGCCGTGCCATCGACAGGGAGCAGTCAATGTCAAGGCGTCAAGAGGCAACCCACCGGAGGAGACGCTGCACTGCTGCCGAGTCACTTCGGTGGTGTTCAGTGGCGCCTGTTCTGCTAAGCCCCCTACTGACAACAATAATTACCTAGTCGCAGAGTCGGCGTGAGTGAGGTCTTCCCCTGGAGGGCGCCACCTCGTCCGTCCAACAACAGCCCCCATGGACTCGCCAATACCGGCGACCCCGACGGAATCAAACCAAGGTCATCCAACAACAGTCCCCATGCTGTGTTCACGGTCTGTATTCTTGTAAGACATGGATGGCCGACGTGAGAACTAGTTACCCCAGTCCTGTGGACTTCTTCCAGCAAGGTGCCACCTGACAGCATTCCGATGAAAAACGTGTTGAGATCTTTGTCTCAGAGTTTGAAGGGGCAGATCAGATTGACTCATGTGATTGTGACTGCTCTCTCTGGAGTGCTGGAGCTGTGACAGGACCTCCGGGATGTGGCTAAAGCGGAAAGGAGCAGTGTTAGAGCAGTACCATTGACGGGGGGAGGGGGGGGGGGGGTAGAGGGCGGGAAATGGAAGGACCCGACAGAAAAGGCGAAAGTGATCGGCTCATCAGAAGACATGCAGAATAGTACAAATTCTTCTGAAACACTGGACGCAGATGGTACAGGAGACTTGAAGGCCGCAAAGCCAACATTTCTTTTTTTCTCAGATGGAGTACCAGACATGGCGTCTACAGAGGAAAGCGGCAAGAAGAAGGAACGAGGGGCTAGAGAGGTTGAAAGAGGCCTGCTCCACTTCAGTGGACAGATGATGGTCAGGGACCTTGGGGACACCTGTTCAGACTTTGTGCCACTCAGTTCTAGACAGATTGACAATTCATCCTTCCTTTCACCTATCTCTTCATCCGTCCCTTCCTTTTATCTATCTCTTCATCCGTCCCTTCCTTTCATCTATCTCTTCATCCGTCCCTTCCTTTCATCTATCTCTTCATCCGTCCCTTCCTTTTATCTATCTCTTCATCCGTCCCTCAGTCCCTTCCACCAAACCCTGATCATCCTAACCATGTCAAGGCACATCAAATTTTACAACATTCATGAAACAGCTTTTAAAATGTTGAGAATCTGAGGTGACAGACAGACAGAGAGAGAGACAGAGAGAGAGAGACAGAGAGAGAGAGAGAGAGAGAGAGGAGAGACAGAGACAGCGAGACAGACAGACAGACACAGACAGACAGACATAGACAGGTAACAAACATTTTGAAAGAAAGAGTCAGAAAAACTGAAAGACGAATAAATAACAAACAATCGAACAAACAAAACGGGCAGACACACGCACACACATGTGGACAGACAGAGACAAAGAGTCAGACAAAGACAGAGCCCAACATAATATAGGCCCAAGATTTTTTTCACACTACGGAGACAAATACGTGCAGGTAGATGGGTACCTAGAGCGGGGCAGACAATACGATTAACTTCTGACTCTGAGAGAGAGAGAGAGAGAGAGAGAGAGAGAGAGAGAGAGAGAGAGAGAGAGAGAGAGAGAGAGAGGTCATTTGTCTTCGTGTTCGGTACAACGTACTTTCCAACAGCGTGGGTAGCGTAGCCCCGTCTCTTCAGAGCTTGAGGCAGAATGGTCAGATGCTCTGGCAGGCCGGCTGCCTGTCGCCACATTATCACATGGTGCTGCACACACCATCAACACCGTCACGATCATCATCACAGTGATCACCATCGTCATTCCGATTAGACCGTGATCATGACCAGCATACTTATTGGGGACATCACACATGTGGTGGTGGTGGTGGTGGTAGTGGTGGTTGGTGGTGGTGGTTCAAATCACCACTTTGAAATAGTTATCATGCGAAGAAAAGGGAATAGACAAGTTTGGATGATGGTTGACGAAATTCTTGATTGTTTGCAACCACAGTGTAGAAAATCAAGTTTGCGAAGAAAGAATACGATCGACTGAAACAACACGTACAATGCAAAATGTCTTTGAGGATGCTTCGAAGATTTAAAAAAAAAAAAAAAAAAATCTACAACGTTTCGGTCACAGACCGTCTTCAGGACAGTCCTGAAAACAGTCTATGACCGAAACATTGTAGATTTTTGTTCTTTCTTTTTTTTTTTTTCAAAATCTTCTAAGCATCCTCAAAGACATTTTGCATTGTTAACAGAAGATCTGCGGTCAAAAATGTTTTATCATTCTAACACGTACCAGCTAAGAAAGAAGATTTATTTCTCTGCCAGCATAACTTTCTCTACTATTGATAAAATCAAGTTAGACGTACGCCGTTGTTGGTACCAACGAAATCAATGCTGAGAAATTTATGAATATCAAAATGTAAAGTGCAGTTCATGGTGCACTATTCCTCCACATAATGCACTATTCTTCCTGCTGCCTCTTTACGCCATACTACGTGGAAGATATTGAAGCTCTTCAATGTGAGTAAATTGAACTTCCGGTACTATAAAGCCATTGCGGTTCGATTTAAACAGGAAGAGAAAAAAAAGAAGAAAGAATGAAAAAGAAAGGAGGGTGGGAAAGGCGAGATTTAAGACATCTTGCCTGATAGCCATAGCGACAGTGAACTGTAAGAGGTTCGCTGTATTTGGGGAACAGCAATAATGGAGGCCTATCCCACTCCTTCCGCCGCGTTTAATCCTTCCTGAACTGAATCAGATATCCATTGACTTCTGTGTCGAGAGAAAGGGTTCTCAAGCCCCCAAAAATCGACCACACGATTGGTTTGAACGCGATGAAAACAACTTAAATTACTAGAGAATTTGATGGTTTACGTTGACACAAAATGTGTCTGTTTTGTGGGACATTAAAAAGTCTGGTGCGCGCGCGCGCGCGCGCGCGCGCGCGCGCGCGCGCGCGTGTGTGTGTGTGTGTGTGTGTGTGCGTGTGTGTGTGTATAATGTGTGTGTCTACATGTGTGTATATATGTACGTGTGTGCACGTGTGTGTGTGTGTGTGTGTGTGTGTGTGTGTGTGTGCGTGCGTGCGTGTGTGTGTGTGTGTGTGTGTGTGTGTGTATAATGTGTGTGTCTACATGTGTGTATATATGTACGTGTGTGCACGTGTGTGTGTGTGTGTGTGTGTGTGTGTGTGTGTGTGTGTGTGTGTGTGTGCGTGCGTGCGTGTGTGTGCGCGTGCGTGCGTGTGTGCGTGTATGTGTGATAGAGAGAGAGAGTGTGTGTGTAAGAGATAAAAAGAATTTGTATGTAAGACAGACAGACGGACACACAGACAGAGAGACAGGGACAGAGACAAAGAGACAGAGAGAGATGGAGGGAGGGAGAGAGAGAGAGGAGAGAGGGGGGAATCTGTCATCCATCATGGAGGGTCATACCACAGTTTGCAATATAAAAAGTGTTACAGCATTGTTGGCACTCGCTCACTCACACATAAAAAAGATTAGTGAAAGTGACACAACAATTGCTCTCTCTCTCTCTCTCTCTCTCTCTCTCTCTCTCTCTCTCTCTCTCTCTCTCTCTTCTCAAGGTTACGTTCATGACGGGGACCATGGACGGTTCCCTCATTCATAGGCAACACTGGGACACACCGTTTCCACTGCGTCCCAGTCAGTTATTACGTTCACTGTGTATATGATCTACCGTGGAGGATGAAATCCAGCTGTCTGTCTCTGTCCTACTTTCCGTGAAAAGGGGGAAGAACTCATTCGAGCCCCCTTCTCCCGCCCCCCCCCCCCCCTCCACCTCCGCCCGTCACCTCAAAAAAAGAAAAAGAAATAAAAAGAAAAAAAGCAATTAGAGAGGGTAAAATATACCTATATGTGTGTACGTGTGGGTTGGTGGGTGGATGCGCGCGCACACACACACACACGCACGCACGCCCGCCCGCACGCCACACACACACACACCACGCACGCACGCACACACACGTCTTTCCACCTACACACGCACACATCTATCTACACACACACACACACACACACACGCTCTCTCTCTCTCTCTCTCTCTCTCTCTCTCTCTCTCTCTCTCACCCTCATAAATTAGCATTATTAGTACTTCGAAAAATATACTTCTGTTGTCATTTCTCTTTTTTTCTCTTTATGCGTGCACTGCACCTCACATTGTTATAGGCCGGAGGCCTGAAACATTAAAATTGTGTGTTCAGTTGATCTCTCTCTCTCTCTCTCTCTCTCTCTCTCTCGCTCTCTCTCTCTCTCTCTGAGTTCGCAGCAAGATGGCGGATGATAAGCAGTGAAGTGTTTTCCCTACACTCAAGAGAAGTTCGTTTATATACCTAGCACTTCTGCACTCACACACATGCACTCTACCTTACCTGGTCAGTCCAGACTCTGGCTTGGGGGTTTCGTCTGGATTCTTTCCCAAGCCCTTCACTGGCATGAACTACCAAGTAAGGTCTGTCACACACAGTCTGCGACGCACTCTGTCCAAGCTGTCCACGTCCAGCTTGCGTCAGAGGGTCAAGCAGCTGGTACACTGTCTTTCTGTCAGTGTCCACCTCTGGGCCCTGCAGTGGTACTGTCAAAACGTCCTAGCCGTTGTAACCGTCTACGGCGGTACTGTCGCAGTGCTAGGGCAAAACTGTTTCTATAACCCTGGTCTAACACTAGTGCTACTACGACGTAGCTCCCTAGCTAACTACAAGTTAGCTAGTCCGCTGTCCTCAAGGCCGAGTGTCAAGCTCCCTAGCTAACTACAAGTTGGCTAGTCCGCTCTCTCCTCAAGGCCTAGCGTCGCTAAACTAACAACAAGTTAGCAGGACCGCACTCTTCGAGCTCCCCTGTCGTACTGCCGGAGTTCATCTGCTCGTTTACCTGAGAGTCAGTGAACACTTCTCACGCGAGGTGCACTTCCGCTGAGCTTGCCTACGTGCGCAGAAACCGTGCGTCACTACACTCCCCCCGACTTTATAATGAAAGCTTTTCATCAAGGGGTTGCAGTGAGGAAGGGAGCGCTTCACCTCCCTTGAGCCCATGTCTGTTTAGTGTCGATTTGCAGGTCCTTTGAGAGTGCTTCCTGTTTAGCAGCCGGAGATGCTGAAAGCACTGTGTGCCAACAGGCCCATGGAAACTGATCCATTGCCAGTCTGCGACCTCGTCCGGTAAGGCTCCACTACTTCAGCCACTTCAGAGGGTCAGCAAACGCCTAAGGTATCACTGCTTGGGCAGGCTCCCAGGCCTCCGGCGCTGGATAGTGTTCCCCCCAGTTTTTTTTCCTGTGGGTCCATCTGCACCACCAGAAGCAGCACGACCTTTCAATGAACCAGGACGGTTGCCGCCTCAGCCAGGCACATCTGGAAGCTACCCTGAACCAGCCCCCCTGATATACTGGCCAAAAGTGGCTATCGCTTCCCTCTGCCCATCCTAGATGCGTACGTCACCCAGGGCGGACAGAAGATGCTGCATTCAGGGGAACCGGAACAATCACCTCCAGCTACCCGGTGACATGACAAACCAATCCATGGCCTGCCACAATGCCCTGCACGCCCTCAGCATACCATCACAGTCTCTCTCTCTCTCAGGCACCCTAACAGCAAGCAGAAGGCTCAGGGGATTCCATGTCCACTGGTGCTGGGTACTTCCTCCGCCAGCAGCTCTGCCTCTCTGGGCTCATACAAGCCATCAACACCAATAGTGCCTTCCAGTGAATGAGAGCCAGCACAGACTTCAGATTAAATGCTTCTGGAACTGGCTCTCCCACATGCTGGCTAAAAGCCTTCATGGCCTCCTTCTGGCAGTTGGTGAAGACTGTATTGCCCAAGCTGGTGCAGCACCGCCTGCTGATGAAGTCCATCAGCTTTTCCCAGTTTCCACATGGCCCCAGTAGCCATGCCATTGCCTGCTCAAGTGCCTGTGTCCGACCCTGCAAAACAACCTTTGATGAAGGTGGCAGCCTTTCATCAAATATGCCTGGCAGATGGTGAATGAAGGCATGAGCTTTAGGATACTTGTTAGCCTCTCCACATCCAGGAATCAAACACTTCTTGTCCTTCTTTTGGGTTTCCTGGCATGTGGAACCAGCCTCCCTTGCCTTCCTGGATGTGTGGCAATGTACAGACATGTCCCTGTGAGAAGTTCTGGCATCCTGGATCTCAGCAGTAGGGTTTGAGTCCGTGTGTCTTTTCCCTGTTCTGGGCCCTTTTTGTCTGAGGATTCCCTGTCCCTTTCACTAGATCCTATAAGGCCTGTGTTGGGATCCTCCTGATGCTGGCTAGACTGCCCAATACCCCTACTGTCCTGAGTAGCCTTGGCTGACACGTTCCCACGTGGTCCTCCTGAGCAACTTGATTTGCCAGTTGTACTTGAATCCTTACTCTGGCATCCTGACCTGTTCTCCCTCATGGTCACTTTCACCTTAGAACCAGCCCTGACCCTAATAATTCAAATAACCTCAGGCCCTGCTTGAGGCAATTCCTTCGAATTCTTGCATGGGGTGCTGACTGCCTGGGGCTGGTTGGGTCCTTTCAGTGGTGAAGCACTAGGCATATGTAGCAGAGTATTGCCGGTAGCTCCCACTGCCTTGGATCATACCGAAGGTTGCACCTTGGAAATCCTGCCATGGGATATGGTCCTCACAGCATTGCCAGGGTGCGAAGGAACTGGAACCTTGACTGGAGAGCTGGGGTCCCTTTCCTTCCTTCCATCCCCTTTGCCAGACTGGTTCTGCAGCCACTTCTGGTACCGCCTGCAATCTTTTTTTCCGGTGCCCAACCTGTTTGCAGTAAAAGCACTTAATGTTGGAATCCAGGCTGTCAGGAGCTTGCTTTCCACTTTCCTTGGCTATAAGCTGCAGACGAGCGGTCAGCTTTTCCACAATCTGCTTAAAGCTGTCCAGATCTTGCTTGGAAAAAGCAGAACTGACCTGCGGCTCCCCTGAACTTTCCTCTGTGCCTCATCCATGACCAGGGAGACGTGCTGGTACCACTTCACTTTATGGACGGTTTCTTCCATGGTTCTGGGTCTCTCTAGATAGGCATATTTCCCTGCCTCCTTGTCCAGATTACCAATGCAAAATCTGCTGATCGCCTCGCCCTGTACATAACTTTCTGGCAGGTCTCTGAAGGCTGAATCAGCAAGCGCTGTGATCCTGTCTGCCCAGTCCTCATAGGACTCCCCTGGGTTTTGGCTGGCTTGCTGGAACTTGAGCTGTTTCAGTCAGCTCTCTGGCCCCGAAGTGTGCTTCCAACTTCCCCATCATCTGGCGATATGAGCACTGACTGCCCATTTTGGTGGCAATAATGAAGAAGTCTAGGGCTTTTCCTTCCAGACACCATCCCAGGAATCCCGACTCTCCATTTCTGACCAGTTGAGGGCTGTTCTATAGCTGTTGAACCTGTACTTGAATGACAGCCAGTTTGTGTTCCCGTCATACTGTAGATTTGGGGGCACCAATGAAGTGTTTTCCCTGCTGCTGTATGAGGGGTCAGAATACAATTCCGACTCGCTCTCAGTGCAGTCGTGGTGGTCATGGCAGTAAAATCTGTTTCTGTGTGACCTAGACCTTTGGTGCCTGCTCCAGGTTACTCTTGAGGGCAGGGGATAGCTCGACAGGGTCTGTGTTCGTCCGTCATGCCTCTTGCCACTATACAGGCACCCCTCCCCATCTCTATGCTTTTGGTCATGACCTCCAGCAAAATCTTGACGCCTGTGATCAGTTGGTGCTGGCGACCTAGACCTACTTGAGTATGGGGAAAAGTGCCCGGAATCTTTAGGTCTAAAGTCCCTGCCATGGTGTCTGTGCTGTCATCCCTGTGACCTTGCTTCAGGATTCGACTGCTCCAGACTCTGCTTGTGCTCCCACGCCAGAGACTCTGACCCAAATCTGTGGCAACGCTGTCTGCTAGAGGCTGACCTTGACAAAGACGTAGACCTCCGCGACCGCCCGTGTCCTCGATCTGAGTAATCAAGTCTAAAAGACTCGTTCCTTCCTGGTGATTGCTTTCTCACCATTCTGGAGGGATGGGGTTCCAATTTTTCAGCAGACCCAGGACAGCCCACTCCCAACTCAACCTGGTTGTCCACAACATTTGGTGGATGAGTCGGAACTGGTGGCAGCTCGGTGAGCAGGCAACTGGTATCACTGGGTTCAGCAACTTGACTTAAGCTTTTGCTTGCCTCCGAGTGAAGAGAGGACCAGAAATCATCCATGGACAATCTCAATTTCCCCTTCCTTTTCCCTGAACACACAAGCTGCACTGCTCGATCCAGAGGCTGTGTTACATTCAGCCCTGTGGTGTACGGAATAAATCTTTCCCCCTTTTATTAATGGAGCAGCTGGAAAGTGCTAGTGTGAAGTATAGTCAGTACCTGGTCTGTGCACAACACAACCAACACCCAACACTACTAACAACTTCTGTTTGTTGTTAACTTACAGCTAGGGTTGTACTAATTGAAAGTGCTAAGTATATCCCACTCCTGACACCAATGAAGTGTTTTCCCTACACTCAAGAGAAGTTCGTTTATATACCTAGCACTTCTGCACTCACACACATGCACTCTACCTTACCTGGTCAGTCCAGACTCTGGCTTGGGGGTTTCGTCTGGATTCTTTCCCAAGCCCTTCACTGGCATGAACTACCAAGTAAGGTCTGTCACACACAGTCTGCGACGCACTCTGTCCAAGCTGTCCACGTCCAGCTTGCGTCAGAGGGTCAAGCAGCTGGTACACTGTCTTTCTGTCAGTGTCCACCTCCAGGCCCTGCAGTGGTACTGTCAAAACAGTCCTAGCCGTTGTAACCGTCTACGGCGGTACTGTCGCAGTGCTAGGGCAAAACTGTCTCCTATAACCTGGAGGCCCTAACACTGGTCGAACACTAGTGCTACTGTCACTGTAGTACGAGGTAGCTCCCTAGCTAACTACAAGTTAGCTAGTCCGCTGTCCTCAAGGCCGAGTGTCAAGCTCCCTAGCTAACTACAAGTTAGCTAGTCCGCTCTCTCCTCAAGGCCTAGCGTCGCTAAACTAACAACAAGTTAGCAGGACCGCACTCTTCAAGCTCCCCTGTCGTACTGCCAGAGTTCGTCTGCTTGTTTACGTGAGAGTCAGTGAACACTTCTCACGCGAGGTGCACTTCCGCTGAGCTTGCCTACGTGCGCAGAAACCGTGCGTCACTACAGCAGTGAGTGGTTGGCGCTCCAGTGCAAATTGAATTAATGAAGCGGTTTGTGCTGTGACAGAGTGTTTACCGAGTTACAGAAATCAGTTCGTGGTGGTCACAAAGGTGTAGGCAATCAGTTATGGTAGATTTGTGTGTCTGGAGAGCCAGAATCGGACTTTTCCGCGGGTCGAGGGGGAAAGGAAGGAAATGCAAGAGAAAGAAAAATGGCGGAGGGGTCGACGTGGCGGAGGTGAAGGATGTACTAATCTGGTTTGTGCTGTTGTGGGGATTTGCAATAACGCTTGTGAGCGCCTGCGAGATGACAAAAACAGCCTTCGGCCCTGGAGTCTGCAGCAAAATCGGCGAAATTGCGGAGAATCGCGATTCAGGCACGCTGACGTTACTGACGTCACTGGCAACGACGGAAACAAATGTGACCATAAAGATCAATGGAGGTGAGCACACATACGCATCCCGGTGGCCCAGTAGTAGTATAGTGTGTTGTTTTCACTCCAAATTTGTTTTTGCAGGAGCATGGCGGACCCCGGCCCCAGACTAGCTGAACTGGGAGAGGACACGATGAGTGGAGGGCGCTGTTGGACTGACAAAGTCAAGATGTGTTCGGACATTCAGGTCGGCAACAGTGTGACTCCCATGGCGATGTTGCTCCTGACGCTCATCCTAGCCTACGTACGCAGACGGTTGCTACTACCCAACGACATCGAGGCCAACCCGGGCCCAGATACAAACGCAGGTCAGAACGCGAATATACATGGGAAAATTAAACAAGAAAACAGAAAGTTAGAACAGAAACTAGAAACGAAATTCGATAGTTTAGATACAAAGATAGACACGAAGATGACACAATTATTCACCGCCATAACAACACTCACAGATTCATTCAAAGCACAGACGGACACTATAAATAAGATTGAACAGAAGCAGATAGACATGGCAGACACACTGAACAAACTAAGCAAGGACGTAGCAGACACAAAACACGACATACAAGCAAACAAAACGGCGGTTAGACACATAGGGGCAACACAAGACCATATGTCACGAAGGCTGATCACAATGGAAGAAGAGCTGGACAGGATCGAAAGTTATTCACGGAGGAATAATGTGAAGTTCTTCGGAATACAGGAGGATATCGCGGACAGCAGAAAAGAGAACTGCAAGGAGGTGGTCAAAGAAGTACTGGACAAACACATGACGGACGGACCATGGGCGGACGATGCAATTGAACGTGCACATCGGTTGGGGAGACCCGATCCATCCTCACAGAGACCCAGACCCTTGATTGTGCGCTTTCCCAGGTGGAGGGGGGGGGGGGGTGCGATGAGGGTAATAAGGAACCACGAGGCGTGAGAGAAGTTCAAGAGGGACGGAATAAGACTAACACAGGGCAGAACAAAAAGGCAAGCGGACCAGTTAAGAGACTTAAGATCACAAGGCAAGTCCGGTTATTTTGTGGGGGGAAAACTAGATGTAAGGGAAGAATACAGGCCACGAACGGAATCGAAGGACAGTCAACAAGAACAATATGGACAGTACAGAAGACAAGAGCAATACGGATATGAAAATACCTTAAAAAAAAAAAAACAACAGACGTATAGGAACGGCCAAGGGACACAGAGAGAAGAAGGAAGTGAAAGTGACTATGGTGCAAGTGGATTCAGAGGTTATGGTGATTGGATGACGAGAGGACGTGAGGAATGGGAGGAAAGAGAGAGAGAGAGAGAGAGAGAGAGAGAGAGAGAGAGAGAGAGAGAGAGAGAACCAACGGTGTGAACAATCAAGGGAAAGTAAGCAAAAAAAATAAGCCAGAAGGGGAAGAATGGAGGAAAGAGAGAGAGAGACGGAAGAAGAGTGACGAATCAGGTATGGATGATGATAAATGGAAAAAAAGGAGAGGAAGGAGAGAATGAAGACGGGGGAGATGAAAGTGCGGAAGAAAATGAAAGCGAAAGTGACTTCGATGCATTGTTAAGCAGAATAGACGTATCAGATGAAGAGAGAGAAAGAGGACTAGAGGAGGAACAAGAGAGTATGACAGAGAAACAGTATGGAAGAGGAGTGAGAGAGGAAGAGGAGGGGAGAAAGGAGAGACTAACCAGTGCAAAAGGAAGAGAAAATGTAACAAATAATGAGAGAGAGAGAAAGAGGGTGTATCCGGCAAAAGCGAGGCAGGGAAAACACACAAAAAACACTACGGAGGCAAATGCAGGTCAAAGTTCGGACACAGGTCACGAAAACACCAACAGCATGCGCATACAAGCAATGGTACACACATCGGGGGGTGAGCATGAACCAAGCTCGAACCAACCAGACAGCATTTGGGACATACAGAGGTCAGGGTCACACAGGGACACGGCGTGTGCGGTAGGCAAAGAGGTCGAGGCACAGAAAATGACACCACCACGCACGCGACAAGGACACACTAACACAAGGAAAGAACAGGATGCTAGTTCAAAACACAAAGGCACATCGAAGGGAATGGAAGATAGGCATAAGAAAGACGATAAAACACCCACATTAGGCAACAAATCAACAAACACAAGACAATTCACAATAGAAGAAACCATGCAAGCACAAAGCATAATAGGCTCCGACAACGAAGAAGGGAACAAAACGAATGGTGGAGGTAAAACTAAAACAAAACAACACGTTACAGGAAAACAACAATCAAGACCTCCAACAGGAAATACAAAACTAACAAACAAACAATCAGGGTACACACGTCTATCAGCGAACACACGTTCCCAAACACAAGAAAGGACAAGAGAGAAGGGTCAGATAAAGAGGATAGCTGAGGGGCAGGCCAGGGTCACACACAACAGAAAAGGAAGGATAATGATACAGGATAGTCTGTGGAGAATGTGAGAAGAGTGAAAGGAAATAGTAATGAAAACGAAAACAAGAGTGAGAATGAGAGCATGAGGGAAACAAGAAAGCAATATTTTGGTTGCTGGAATGTCGAGGGTCTACTTGAAAAGCTAACAGATCCAGACTTCTTAGAATATATCACGTCGTTCGACGTGTGTAGTCTAAGTGAAACATTTACATTAGAATCATTCGACTTCAAGATAAAATTTCAAGAATTTTTACACTCACACTGTCCAGCAGTAAAATTTAATAGAATGGGCAGACCTTCGGGGAGATTATCATGTTAGTTAAAAAGGAATTGTCTGAATATGTCCAGCTGATAAACACTGATGTAAAAAATGTATTATGCATAAAAATAGCAAATGATTTGTTAAAGTGTGAAAAAGATATACTGTTTTTTGGCATTTATGTACGTCCAGTGGACAGCCGTTTTCACTCTGATAAAGATTATTCATGTACTCCAGAACTAATAGAACAGTATATACTTATGCAAATAAGACAAGGAAATGATTTTTACTTTATCATTGGAGGAGATTTCAATGCTCGTATAGGAGAATGGGGCTTGAATATCAATGATAACAATGACATTGCAAATGATAACCAAGACGTATATTCACGAAAATCAAAGGACTCATACATAAACGGTTTGGGCAAAAAATTAATGGAACTTTGCATAACATTCAGTTTAACCCCTTTAAACGGACTTTGTACCGAGAACTTTGATTGTGCATATACGTTTTACTCGAAAAGGGGAACAGTGCAACTGACTATTATGTGTGTTCTATTGAATTGATTGAAAATGTAAGAAATTGTGCTATTGATGAAAGAATTGAATCTCACCACATGCCCATCACTATGGAACTTCAGAGTACATTGCCAGACCCACAAGTGGATAAACCGAAGAAAAAGACAGCAAAGAAAATTAGATGGGATCCAACAAAACAACAGGAATATATCCAGGCTATTGAAACAGAAAGATCCAAGCAATTACTTGAACAGATCACAGAAGAGATAAACACTGACATAGATACAAGCATAGAGAAATTTAATACACTACTTAAGGAGGCGGGGAAAAACATGTATACAACTACAGGCGCGGGAAGAAACAATATAACATTAAAGGGTTGGTACGACAAGGAATGTAAAGACAAAAAGAAAGAAGCTAGACATGCACTCGGCAGACTGACACATATGAACAAGAGCAAAAACTTAACTCTGTATAAAGAAAGAAAGGAGGCATATAATAACAAAAGAACAATATACCAAGAGACAATTAGAGAAAGGAAAAAACAGTATGGAAAACAAACATATGACACACTCATACAAAACCAAAAGGATAGTCAGAAATTTTGGAACATCATAAGAAATACTAAAAGAAGGAAGACTACACTACCATCAATAACCATCACACAATGGAAGGAACATTATGAAAGCGTCCTAAAACCTCAAATACCTGAAACACAAAACAATACAGAGAGACTACAACAACATGTAGAGGAAGATGAAGATGAAATCCAAATACAAGAACTAGATGAAGAAATAACCAACAAAGAAGTAAGCCTACCAGTAAAAAAAAATTGAAAAAGGGCCAATCACCTGGTATAGATGAAATACCACCCGAATTTTTAAAGACAATAGAGCAAAATATAACTCCATTCCTGACAAAATTATTCAGTATGTTATACCAAGTTAGTTATTTCCCCAGGGAATAGACAAAAGCTGTCATAGTACCTTTGTTGAAGAAAGGTAACAAACAAAACCCAGGAAATTACAGAGGAATCTCCCTACTATGCATTATAAGTAAAATATTTACAGCCATAATAAACAGAAGATTATACAACTGGGCAGAGGAAGAAAATAAAATAAGCAGAGAACAAGCAGGATTCAGAAAAAAATACTCAACCATAGACCACATTTTCACACTTGTATCAATGATTAGTAACTACCTATATGGTAGAAGAAGAAGTAAACTATATGTTGCATTTATCGATTATCAAAAAGCGTTTTGATACAGAAAACAGAGATGAATTATGGAAAATATTACAGAAACACAAGATTTCTACTAAAATGCTAAATATGTTGAAAGGTATATATAGAACAGTACAAGCATGTGTGAAACATGGGACAGAATTAACAGAATTTTTTGACTGCCCACTTGGAGTGAAACAGGGATGCCTATTATCTCCCTTGATTTTCTCCTTACTAATAGCAGAAGTAGCTGGGAAGGTAACAATGAGAGGAAGACACGGATATCAATTTTTACCAGGAACTGAGGAATTATTCTTATTGCTGTTTGTGGATGATATAGCACTAATATCACGGACACCAGCTGGACTACAGAACCAAATTAAAAACCTGCAAGAAACTTCTGATCACATAGGGTTAACAGTGAATCTGCAAAAAACAAAAATCATGGTATTTAGAAAAGGAGGATACCTAGGCAAACTGGAAAAATGGTATTATAAAGGAAAAGAAATTGAAGTTGTTAACAGCTATAAATACCTAGGTTATACATTAACAACTAAACTTTCTGTCGATATCTCACTCTCAGAATATGCAGGCTTGAGCGAAAGGAAAGATGATAGAGATAATGAAAACTATGTATAGCTTAGGGCATATAGACATGAAAATCTATTTCAAACTTTTCGATTCACAGGTTAAACCATTACTTCTATATGCAGCAGAAGTAAGGGGACTAATTAACTATTCAGCAGCAGAAAATGTACATTTACTCGCAAGCAAAAAATACCTAGGCATAGGAATGAAAACACTGAACTACTTAGTATATGGAGAGTTAGATAGATACCCAATATACATAGATAGTACAATCAAGACAATTAGATATTGGCTAAGACTGGTAAAAATGACACCGGACAGGATACCGAAGCAAGCATATGAGACGGAAAAAACAGAAGTAAACAAACCACAAAATTGGGCTCTAGGAATAAAAAGATGTTAGACAGTTATGGGTTTTCAGAAGTATGGAACAATAAGGGGGCAAGAAATGAACACAGGTTCATTAATGAGTTAAAGCAAAGAATGATAGATTGTTTTAAACAAACATGGCATGACAAAATTACAAACAGTGAACGATTTACAACATATTTTTCGTTTAAAACCATGCACTAAACAGAAGAATACTTAGACGAAATCACTATAGCAAAGTTCAGGAAAGCATTGACAAGAATGAGGCTAGGAATAAATGAATTGCATACTAACAAGAAGTATATAGACAATTTAGTGATTACAACATGCCCCTTCTGTCCAGTGGAAGAAACAAATACATTTCCTAACAATCTGTCCAAACTACAGACAATTAAGAGAGAAATACAATCTAAACATTTTAGAAACTTGAATACAATTAGACTAGAAAATTTACTACAAAATGATAACATAGATATCACACGCGATATCGCAATGTATATCTTTTATGCACTCAAAGCCAGAGAAAATCTATTATAAGAAAATAAAATATCAAGAGGGCTGGCAATGTTACCTAAACATATCATAAGATTAGAAAAATGAAATATAATCATGATACAGACGAGAATGGAAGATGGAACTGGAAGAAGAATGATAGAATTTGTGTAAAAGAATGAGGAAAAAATGATAGACTATCTATGAAGGAGAGACTGGAATAACTGAGAAAGATTGGACAAATGTACATAAGTGAAATTTCTGAAAAAGGATGACGTTCTTGCATATGGATATATACTTTATACAAGTGCATGACGACGGGAAGGTGGTATCATGATAATAGAAGGATGGAAGTAATGTAGGGATGTATGCTGGATGAATACGTGCAACATGTACATATGTATAAGTAGACATGGATTAGAAGACAGGAAAATATAGACCAATGTATATACAATAATAGAAATAGGCACTTAAAGATAGTAAGTAAAATAATAAAGTACATATATGCATGAGCATAACAAAGAATAAGCCAAAACAGAAACTAGGTTATTATGTACAGAATGAAGCAAAGGTCGTGGTCGGCCTTACGCTGAGTGTGGTACTCCCTCTGTGCGAAAGCAAGAGAGCGTTCCGCATGCGGCCTAGGGCGACCCAGAACATGGAAAACATAAAACAAATAACCACAAGAAGGTCTATGTTTTCGCTGTGTTTATATGCGTCTCAGTAATCTTGCCCAATACCGAATGTTTGACATGTGCTAAACAGATACAAGATGTTGGCATGCAGGTTACATGTTCAGGGCTTTGGGTGCGAGCTTATGTGTCCGGCCGGCGCGCCCCGTGCGGCTCGCGGTCTCCCCCCCCCCCCCCTCCTCCCCTCTCTTGCGCTCCCCGCTGTGGTGGGGAGGGGGGGGGGGGGGGGGCGCGGGGCGGGCGGGCCCGGGCGGGCCGGACAGCAACAAAAGATGTCGGAGCACAGCTGCCGGCCGGCGCGCCCCGTGCGGCTCGCGGTCTCCCCCCCCCCCCCCCCCCCTCCCCTTTCTTGCGCTCCCGCTGTGGTGGGGGAGCGCGGGGCGGGCGGGCCGGACAGCAACAGGAGACGTCGGAGCACAGCTGCCGGCCGGCGCGCCCCGTGCGGCTCGCGGTTCCCCCCTCCTCCCCTCTCTTGCGCTCCCGCTGTGATTGAGGGGGGGGGGGGGGGGGGGGACGAGGGGCGGGCGGGCCGGACAGCAACAAGAGACGTCGGAGTACAGCTGGCATGTTGACGAGTATCTAGTGTATTGTGTCTTTAAGAATAGCCCCGCCTATAGTCATACAACCAGTTAGGAAAGGTATATTAATAGAGGAAATACTATAGGCCTGTTCTTAATTTTACCTGGGTGACTAGTATTACAAAGGTTCGAGGATATATATGTTGGTATACAATAGTGTGGCCTATCAACCTTAGGAAATATTGTCTCGATTAACTAGTAAGTTTTGTGAAAATCTATAATATGTATTACTGACGTAAATTCTAGGGATGGTTTTTCAGTATGTTCTTGATTGCAATGAAGTCACTACATTATTCAACCCTACCCTAACCCCATCCTAACCCTAACCCTAAACCTAACTCGAGTTTTGGAAAAAAAACGATCTCTGAAAACAAGGCCTTCATAGCGAGAGAATCGGGAATCCCCAATTCTGAGGCTGGCGTCTCCTTACTGAGACTAAATTTATGCAAGCGAATGAGTACTATGTTTCATTTCATTTCATACTGTTTTCTTCGGAAAAATCGAAAATTTGATGCTGCAAACTCTTTGTGTACAGACCTTTGGCCTCACAATAAATGGCGCGGCGTTAAACGCGCGTCAAGAGTCTCTCTCTCTCTCTCTCTCTCTCTCTCTCTCTCTCTCGTGTTGCTGGCAATAAGGAAGTAAAAGAATGGTAAATCCGCTGGTGCAGATGGAATTATTGAGGAAATGCAAAAATATGTGGGCGATAGTGTTATTCACTTCTTTATTAGAG
>CM065733.1:2968924-3003924 GCA_033310375.1 Conus canariensis
CACAATAACACCACCATGTTTCACACGCAATCATGCGGACAATATCATACTCGCATTCACGGCGATTGGAATGCAACCCCCCCCCCCCCCCCCCCCCCCCCCCCCCCCCGCTTGCTCTTTCAAAATATTTATTTACATGTTCAAAAATCAGCAGCATGATCAAACTCCACAATCTGCGGTCGGGTCCATGTGACTTGTCGCAGGCAGGAGAGGCGAAACGAGATTTCCTGTCTCCCTCAGGGACTTTTGCTGTTTACAGGCAGGACATGTGTCAGAACCCTCCTCCTTGGGCTGTCTTTAGGGCCGCCGGGCAGTCTGTTATTACGTACGAGTGACGCCCAACTCGTCTCACACGCCTCCGACCCATCGACAAACACAAGAATTGGCAGGATTATGAAGCCTCTGAGGACCTAACCCCCACCTCCACCTCTCGCCCACAGTCACGTAGGTCAGATAATAAAAGGACCAACAGTCAAGGGAAAGACATCTCATGACCTGAGGAATCACATGACCTTGTAACAGTATCACCACGGGCTGCAAAGAGCCGTTGTGCCGCGAGAAGAGCCGACTACTACTCACTTAGTGGAGAAAGTAGTCCTGCGCCAACCTGTCGTCGGTCTGCCTCCTCGACGATTTTCAGGAGCGATCTGCCTCCCAAGTTCGCCCTTGCTACATTACGAGTGGCCGGCACTCCGTGTGAACTCCAGCCAATGTCTGACCCCTCGTGAGCTTTTCGTTATTTATAGCGCCTCGCGCGTTTTGGACTGCCTTAAAGTCTCCATTGATCGCAAAGAAAAAATCATGGTGTGTATCAAATGGCGTTGGCGCTGGGCTTAAGGAGTTTGTGATCTAGCAACAGTCCATCGCTTTGTTTTCACTCTCAGTGATATAAAGCTTACATAAGGGTTGCATATCATCAACTTCTTCAACGTCGTCGTCGTCATCATCGTCGTCGTCATCATCGTCGTCGTTCTATTGCCATCATCATTGACATTACATTATAGCTGTTCTACTCATCAGACAGCAATCAGAGCACCTCTGTGATCAGTGGAACTGTACACAGCATGGTGGATAATCGTAATTACAGATACCGCCACCCCGCTTCCTAACTCACGCATCCTGCTTCTCCTCACCGCTACAACCGTCAGTGACCTTTCTCATGGCAATGATCGACACGATCACCTCTGTTTTCATCATCGTCAGAAGAGCAGTAGCTGCAGTAGCAGCAGTAGGCACTGTCATCATCATCATCATCATCATCTTCATCATCATTATCTTCATCATAGTCAACATCATCATCATCGTCGTCGTCGTCGTTGTCATCGTCGTTGTCGTCGTCAGCGTCGTTGTCATCATAATCATCATCACCATCATCACCATCATGGCCATCGTCGTCGTCACGGTTGTGTAGTATAAAACGAACTCACCCATGTCATCAGCGACGATGAAGATAACATGAGGAGAGTTATCAGCAGACGTGATCTCCGCCATCATTATCGTCATCGCCCCCATCACCGTTATCAGAGCCGCCTGCCTCAAGAAGATGGAAGCCATATCTCTGATGTAGGAAAGAAAGAAAAAAAAAACAATGAAGAAAATAAATCATAAAAGAAAAAGTTTAAGTAATGCGTGAAGAATAAAACAGTAAAGAAGAGAGAGAGAGAGAGAGAGAGAGAGAGACGCTTGACGCGCGCGAATGCGCCGCGCCTTTTATTATGAGGCCTCCGGCCTGTCCATATCAGGTGTACACAACAAGTGGCAAATACAATTCATTATGTATCAACTCAATCCATGTGTTCCTATGGAGTATTCGAGGTTCATATAAATTTATATGTTCCCACTTTACCCTTGTCATTAATTCTCTCACAGATCCTATCCCCAATCAGTATAAGGTAATTTTACAACAGACTGTACGATTCGTTTCTACTTCGTATCATGTATATTTTCCTTCATACCCCAACTACCCATCTACGTGCTAGTTGTTCATACTTATACTATTGATGTTTTACTTCTTATATTTCTGTTTTCTCAATTGTGCTTATCCTTTATACTGCCTGTATATAAGATTCTCTATATTTTAATGCATAATATGTAAACATGGCCACGTCCCTAGTTATTTCTGTATTGCTATTTTGTACTAAACTTTGTATAGTGATTACGCCAACGTTTTTAAAGTGCTTCAATATGTATTTTTCCCTTAGTTGCCTATAGCGTGGGCATACTTTGAGGAAATACAGTTCTGTCTCTTCTACTGGGCAAAAGGGACAAGTTGTTATCGCTTCATTGTCTATGTACTTTTTATTTGTGTGTAATTCATTAGTTCCTAGGCGTAGTCTGGTTAACGCTTTTCTGAATTTTGCTATTGTAATATTGTATAGGTATTCCTCTTTCTGCCCTGTGGGTTGGGCATAGAATAAACCCACTGCCCTGCCATGCATGTCGTAAGAGGCGACTAAGGCAGGACCACCTCGCCCCGAGGATAAAGGGGTTTGCATAGGGCTAACAATCCTACCTGTAAAAAAGACGAGTTACAGAAGCATCGACTACAACGAACCAAAACATTCACCTGGGCAAGGAATGGTCTCCATCCCGGAGACTTATGACGCAGTGCAGTGAAAGCCGAAAGGAAGCTGCAAGGCTGACTCCCCTTCTAACACCCAGGACAACAACGAGAGTAGCCACATGGAACATCAGGACGATGTACGAAACAGGAAAAACCATCCAAGTTGCGAGAGAGATGAAAAACTACAAGATCGGAGTGCTAGGACTGAGTGAGACAAGGTGGCTACAATCAGGACAGCTGAGACTTTCATCTGGAGAACAGCTGCTGTACTCGGGACACACAGAGGATGGAGCCCCCCACACTGAGGGTGTGGCCCTGATGCTGGCACCGGAGGCACAAGGGGCACTCATCGGATGGGAACCTGTCAACTCCCGCATCATCACAGCCAAGTTTATCACGAAGAAGAATGACATCAGGCTGAACATCATCCAGTGCTATGCTCCCACCAATGATGCGGAAGAAGAGAAGAAAGATGACTTCTATCAGCAACTACAGACAGTGATAGACAAAAGAGGAGCAAAGGACATAACCATACTGACGGGAGATTTTAACGCCAAGATCGGAATGGACAGCACAGGCTACGAGGACATCATGGGGACACATGAACTGGGACAGATGAACGAGAATGGTGAGCGCTTTGCAGACCTGTGCGCCCTGAACCAGCTGGTGATAGGAGGAAGCACCTTCCCACACAAGTGCATCCACAAGGCCACATGGAGATCCCTGAACCATGTCACAGAGAACCAGATTGACCACATCTGCATTAGCCGCAAATTCAGGAGATCATGGCAGGATGTACGAGTGATGAGAGGTGCTGACGTGTCATCAGACCACCACCTTCTTTTAACAACAGTGAGACTTCGCCTCAAGAGATTCACCAACGCTAACAACACACGGACAAGGTACAATGTCGGACTGCTCGGAAACAGGGACACACAAGCAGCATTCCAGATCAGCCTTTCCAACAGGTTCCAGCCGCTACAAGAGCTGATAGAAGACGGTGAGACGGACATCGAAACACAGTGGGAACACTGCAAGAAGATCTGGCATGACACATGTGAAGAGATCCTTGGCAAGAAGAAGACCAGCACAAGGAATAGATCTTTGCCGACACCATCCACAAGCTGGAAACAAGGAGAGATGCAAGGGAGATCAAAAGACAACACACACAGATGGACAGAAACAAATACAAATAACCTCAATTTAATCAAAACAAAATCGAAATGAAATGAGGCAGGGAACAGTAAACGATAAACAGTAAACAAGTTGGGTATTTTATGCTCCCATAAGAAAACCTAACACAGAGTAACTTTTATTCAAGACTGGCACAGCCTTTTAAACTTGAATAAAGTCAGACAAATACATAGACGAACAATCTAATGTGGGGGAAAAAACAAGCGCAGGCCAACAACTGAACCATCTTCATAGTAATGACTTGGCAAAGATTTGGACTTAAGGAGTGTGTGTGTGTGGGGGGGGGGGGGGGGGATTTGAAGATAGAGAAACTGGGAACATGAAATTAAGAAAATATGTTACAGATATGAAAACTCTTCACTAGCTGCATAAGGGAACCATCGCAATCCCTTTTGAAGGCAGATATATTTGTATGGCGTCAAATAGAGACACACCACAGTCCATAATACTGTGGTGTTCTCACCACCAAGGGTGCAAAAAAGAATCCAATAGCACCCCCAAAGCAGCCAGTGAAGAGTAGTAAATGAAACCAAACGAAAGTGTGGGGAGGAAAAAAGTTGCTGAAAAAACTAAAGACATTATGCAAATAGTATAAAATGTAGGGGACAATCTTTGAGCCTACGCTTGAGGATCCACCCAAAGATGCAAGGGAGATCAAACGACAAACACACAGACGGACAGAAACAAATACAAATAACCTCAATTTAATCAAAACAAAATCGGAAATGAAATGAGGCAGGGAACAGTAAACGATAAACAGTAAACAAGTTGGGTATTTTATGCTCCCATAAGAAAACCTAACACAGAGTAACTTTTATTCAAGACTGGCACAGCCTTTTAAACTTGAATAAAGTCAGACAAATACATAGACGAACAATCTAATGTGGGGGAAAAAACAAGCGCAGGCCAACAACTGAACCATCTTCATAGTAATGACTTGGCAAAGATTTGGACTTAAGGAGTGTGTGTGTGTGTGTGTGGAGGGGGGGGGGGGGGGGGGGAATTTGAAGATAGAGAAACTGGGAACATGAAATTAAGAAAATATGTTACAGATATGAAAACTCTTCACTAGCTGCATAAGGGAACCATCGCAATCCCTTTTGAAGGCAGATATATTTGTATTGCCTGCTCCGAGGCCTTTCATCCGCTGGGTCGGACTCATCAGGGAGACACGGCTGGTTGTGTCTGCGCTCCTGGCGTCAAATAGAGACACACCACAGTCCATAATACTGTGGTGTTCTCACCACCAAGGGTGCAAAAAAGAATCCAATAGCACCCCCAAAGCAGCCAGCGAAGAGTAGTAAATGAAACCAAACGAAAGTGTGGGGAGGAAAAAAGTTGCTGAAAAACTAAAGACATTATGCAAATAGTATAAAATGTAGGGGACAATCTTTGAGCCTATGCTTGAGGATCCACCCAAAGATGCAAGGGAGATCAAATGACAAACACACAGACAGACAGAAACAAATACAAATAACCTCAATTTAATCAAAACAATATCGGAAATGAAATGAGGCAGGGAACAGTAAACGATAAACAGTAAACAAGTTGGGTATTTTATGCTCCCATAAGAAAACCTAACACAGAGTAACTTTTATTCAAGACTGGCACAGCCTTTTAAACTTGAATAAAGTCAGACAAATACATAGACGAACAATCTAATGTGGGGGAAAAAAAACAAGCGCAGGCCAACAACTGAACCATCTTCATAGTAATGACTTGGCAAAGATTTGGACTTAAGGAGTGTGGGGGGGGGGGGGGGGGGGGAATTTGAAGATAGAGAAATTGGGAACATGAAATTAAGAAAATATGTTACAGATATGAAAACTCTTCACTAGCTGCATAAGGGAACCATCGCAATCCCTTTTGAAGGCAGATATATTTGTATTGCCTACTCCGAGGCCTTTTGTCCGCTGGGTCGGACTCATCAGGGAGACACGGCTGGTTGTGTCTGCACTCCTGGTGTCAAATAGAGACACACCACAGTCCATAATACTGTGGTGTTCTCACCACCAAGGGTGCAAAAAAGAATCCAATAGCACCCCCAAAGCAGCCAGCGAAGAGTAGTAAATGAAACCAAACGAAAGTGTGGGGAGGAAAAAAGTTGCTGAAAAACTAAAGACATTATGCAAATAGTATAAAATGTAGGGGACAATCTTTGAGCCCCCATTAGATTGTTCATCTATGTATTTGTCTGACTTTATTCAAGTTTAAAAGGCTGTGCCAGTCTTGAATAAAAGTTACTCTGTGTTAGGTTTTCTTATGGGAGCATAAAATACCCAACTTGTTTACTGTTTATCATTTACTGTTCCCTGCCTCATTTCATTTCCGATTTTGTTTTGATTAAATTGAGGTTATTTGTATTTGTTTCTGTCCGTCTGTGTGTTTGTCTTTTGATCTCCCTTGCATCTTTGGGTGGATCCTCAAGCGTAGGCTCAAAGATTGTCCCCTACATTTTATACTATTTGCATAATGTCTTTAGTTTTTCAGCAACTTTTTTCCTCCCCACACTTTCGTTTGGTTTCATTTACTACTCTTCACTGGCTGCTTTGGGGGTGCTATTGGATTCTTTTTTGCACCCTTGGTGGTGAGAACACCACAGTATTATGGACTGTGGTGTGTCTCTATTTGACGCCAGGAGCGCAGACACAACCAGCCGTGTCTCCCTGATGAGTCCGACCCAGCGGATGAAAGGCCTAGGAGCAGGCAATACAAATATATCTGCCTTCAAAAGGGATTGCGATGGTTCCCTTATGCAGCTAGTGAAGAGTTTTCATATCTGTAACATATTTTCTTAATTTCATGTTCCCAGTTTCTCTATCTTCAAATCCCCCCCCCCCCCCCCCCCCACACACACATCCTTAAGTCCAAATCTTTGCCAAGATGGTTCAGTTGTTGGCCTGTGCTTGTTTTTTCCCCCACATTAGATTGTTCGTCTATGTATTTGTCTGACTTTATTCAAGTTTAAAAGGCTGTGCCAGTCTTGAATAAAAGTTACTGTGTGTTAGGTTTTCTTATGGGAGCATAAAATTTTTGACAAAGACAATAATCTTTTATTCAACGACTTACTCGAGCATGAAGGTGAGATGATGATTGTGATGGAATTGCCGACCGTATTCGTCAGTTATTGTGTCGGGCTGTGTGACCTCAGTGTGTGTTCAGCTGACTGGTTTGCCAGCGTCGAACGAGCTCGCCTAGTGTGTACTCTGCACTGCGTGCCAGTGGCCAGTGATGTGATAGTCAGCGCGAGAGGGGAGCGTGGCCTGCTCGCGGCGTGACACGGGGCAGAGGGAAAGGTAGGAGAAGAGGAGGAGTGAAAGAGAGGGTTGAAGTCCAGCAAGGGGGCGTGGTGGGGGGAGGGGGGCGTGGTCGTGGACTGACCTGTCTGCATAGAGTGTGAGCGTCTTGAGTAGAAAGAAACTCGTGGAGAGCGTGGCAGCAGAGAGTCCTCAGAAGAGAAGCCCCCTTCAAGCAAGTGTTTCGGCCCTTATCTCCTGACACTCTAGGGGGGTTGGGCCACACCCGGTTCATGACTCCGGATGTCCCTCTGCTGCCCCTTTTTTTTTTTTTCCCATCTTGGGACGAGCCATGGCTGGGATTCGAACCCATGACCCTCTGGACATGCTCATTTTCCACTTAATGACTCACGCTTTAACCACTGAGCCACAGGGACACCTGATATTTGTAGGGAAATTAAGCCTTATGAAGTTCACTTTTGTTCCTTCTTGACCAGATCCAGCTTGAACACCTCTCTGCCGCTTCTGCCATTGCTTTCAGGGCTCTGGTTTTTTCCTTCCCTGCAACTGAGAGCTGTTTCATGAGGCTGTATGCAGACGTTCCTACAAATCCCCTAGCTCCAATTTCTGCAGTGAGGACTTTGACCTGATAGCCTTCTCTCCTCAGGCTGTTTGCCAGATCAGCATACTTTTCAGTCTTGTAGATTTGAGCTGCCTCCATTCTGTTCTCATATGGCACCGTGAGCTCGATCATGATCAGCTGCTTGGTTGACTTAGAGTGGACTACTATGTCTGGTCTCATGCCACTCTTGCTGATGATCTCTGGGTGACTCTTCCATTCTGGGAGGTCTGCAGTGCACTCCCAGTCATCTGCCCCGTCCAGCAGACTCTGCCTGCATGTTTCGAGTGGCACTGTTGTTCTTGGCCATGATTTGCTGCCTCCTGCCGTGAAGAATGTTGTGGGTGCTTTTGGAGTCCTGATTTTCCCTTTTGTGGTGTTGGTACTAGCCCAGACTACTTGTACAATCTCTTTGAGCACTTGGTTGTGCCTCCATGTGTACCTTCCTTGAGCCAGGGCTACTTTACATGAGCTTAGGACATGCTCCACTGTTTGTTTTTCATGGCAGAGGGGGCATGCAGGATCGTCTGTTTTCCCCCACTTCACCAGGTTTGCATTTGAGGGCAGAAGGTCATATGCAGATCTGAGAATGAAGCTGATCCTGAGAGGGGCCATGTGCCAAATGTCATTCCAAGTGAGACTTCTTTGGAGTGCATTCTCCCACATTGTCCATTGCCTTTGCTGGCTCTGCTGGACTGCTTTTTGAAGTCTTTTTTGGTCTTCTTCTTTTCTCATCTCCTGAATCATCATGTCTCTTTTGGCTTTTCCTTTGGCCTTTGACCACCATTCAGTTTTGGTCACCCCCAGCCCTTGTCTGTTGGTCTGTGTGTGTCCTGTTATTTCTCTGATCTTGAGACTTTCTTTTGCAGAATCCATCGCCTCTTGAACTTTCCATTTTCTGCCTGTCTTCAGCTGGGGCTTGATTGCTTCTACCACCTTGTCTCCTGAGTCCTCCAGCATGCTTTGAAGTCTGATCTTCCCTGCTTTGTATTCCTCCAGGATGGATTTCAGTGGTAGTTTCAGCTTTGCTTGGCGACAGTACAGCGCTATGTCAGTCAGACAGGGTGGGACACCAAGCCATTTCCTTGTGAACTTGTTGATTTTGGCTTCCATTGCCTCCACTATGCTGGTGCAGATGTCGTATATCATCAGAGGCCATAGGAGCTTTGGTATCAGCATGAACTGCAGACACCAGACCTTGTATTTGCCAGGGAGCCCACACTGGTCAATGGTCTCCAAGCCTTCCTCCACCATCTGCTTGGTTTCTTTTGCTCTTTGTGTGTCTTTCAGCGTATCATCATACCATCTTCCAAGGCTCTTGACTGGTTCTTCTGTGACTGTTGGAATGGCCTGGTTGGCAACACTGAAGACCACAGATCTGGCCACTTTTCCTTTCCTCAGTGAGAGACTCCGTGATTTCTTTGGCTTGAACTTCATTCTGGATGAGGCAACTATGTCGTCCAGCCTCTCCAGCACATGACGTGTCTCGTCTTCTCTGGATGAAATCACTGTAGTGTCATCCATGAAGGCCTTGAGAGGAGGCATCTTGTATCCATCGCCAAGGTCTGTTTGTCTCGCGTTGTTTGTTGCTACTTTCAAGATGAGTTCCATTGCCAGCACGAACAGTATTGGGGAAATTGCACAGCCCATTGCAATACCCACTTCCAAGTTGATCCAGTCTGTTGTGTACTCCTTGGTAGAGAACCACATTGAGAAGCCATTGAAGTACTTCTTGAGCATGTCGCGGATGTTCTTTGGCACATGGTACATCTCAAGAGCCAACTGTATCATCTCATGGGGCACAGATCCATATGCGTTTGCCAGATCAAGCCACACTACGTCCAGGTCTCTCTTTTCTGTTTTTGCTTTTTGGATTGCGTCCCAGATCATTGTGGCGTGTTCTACACAGCCAGCCACGCCTGGGATGCCACCTTTCTGGACTGACACATCCAAGTACTTGTTTTCCATCAGGTACTTGGTCAGCCTTGCTGCCATGACAGAGAAGAAGATTTTCCCTTCGACGTTCAGTAGTGATATTGGCCTGAACTGGCTGATGTCACTTGAGTTTTGCTCTTTGGGGATGTACACACCATCTGCCGTCATCCACTGGCCGCTGATCTTCTGGTTTCTCCAAGCCGATCGCAGCAGCCTGTGGAGCCACTCCAGCACCTTGGGACATTTCTTGTAAAGCTGGTAAGGTATTCCGTTTGGCCCTGGTGATGATTTGGCTCTGGCTTTGTCGACCACCTTCTTGATTTCCGCCAACGTTGGAGGCTTGCCATTGAACTGTTCCTCAGGGTTGGTTGGCCACACCAGACCTTGAATGTCGAGTGGTGCTTTGCTCTGTGGGTCAGAGTATGTTTTCCTCAGATGCTGCTCAAGAACTCCTTTGTCCACACTTAGGGTCCCAGATTTTGGCTGCTCAAACAGTGTTCTGGCAAACTGGAAGGGGTCTCTGAAGAAGCGCTCTTGTGTCTTCTTCTTTTTGCTCTTCCTCTTCCTCGCAGATTCCGCTTTGCTGAGGGCGCTGTGTTTTTCTTTCAGGTCTTTCCACAGTTTTTCCAAGCCTTGTTTTTCAGCTGGCAATGCGGTCTTCATTTGCATCTTGAGGTTTTTCTTTTGGACCCTGATCTTGTCCATCTTTTCTTGGCGTCTGGATTTTTTGGGAGGTGTTTTCTCTTTGGGTAGTTTTGCTCCATAGGCGTCTCTACATGTGGCATACACAATGTCCCCATATGTGGCTAGTTTGTGTTCCAGGGTGATTTTCCCTATCAGTGCATCGAGTCTTTGGACGATTTTTGCATCCAGTTTCTCCCAATCTTCAGTTTCGTTTGCTCGTGGCAGGTTGAGTTTCAGGCGCCTAGCATCGAGGGCCTGTGCAAATTCCTCATCCGAACCAACAGCGTGGATGTCCTTGGCACTGTGGTTTAAATCCTGGCCTTGGTCTTCCGACGTCTTATCTGCTGATGCAGTGCGCTGCTGCTCATTCAGATGAGTCTTCACACATCCCATCTTTGTTCTGTGGATCTTCATGCCACGGGTGGTAGCGAAACGCTTTCCACAGACACATGGATATTCCATTTGGTCCATGTTCATAGTCCGTTTGGGATTTGCAGTCATGATTGGTTGAGCACCGATGGATTCATCATTCTCTCCCCCTTTCGGTGAATCCTGGGAGCATCTTTTCCTTTTATTCTTGATAGACTTCTAGACTGTTTTACTTTCATTTACATGTGTAGTGTGACAATACAAACTTTATTTTCAACTTTTTTGCTTTGTGTTCTTTTTTGGATGTGAAGCTGTAGTGGTAAATACATATGTTTTTGATTGTGCAAAAAAATCTATTCAAATCTAAATGCCTAAATATTCTTTTATTATCAAAATTAAAACAAAAGAAGCCCAGATTCACAATCTTCATTCAATTTCCTTCAAAAATCATATATATTTCATTGTTATATCTTTTGTAGTTTCTGAGCTAGAATTTTTTGTTAATTATTACCCCCAAATCATTAGATTTCCCTGGCACTTGGAAAGCCTTTGTTTGTAACATTTTCAAGCAGTGAACGGGTATGTTCGTAGAAACCTGTCCTCGTCACCTACTCCTTCGTTTACCCAGACTACTGAAAAACCATACCTGTCGAGGCAGCGTTTTATGTCTCTTGCCCAGTTTTGGGTCTTAAAATTTTCGGCCTTCAATCTTTCATACGCCTGTTTGGGTATTCTATAGCTTTATAACCAGTCATACCCCATGTTTCTGCTGCGTATAGAAGTAATGGTTTCACTTGTGAATCAAATAATTTAAAGTAAATAGTCATATCTAGATGTCCCAGACTATACATTGTTTTCATTATTTCTATTGTTTTCCCTGTAGCTCTGCCTGCATACTCTGAAAGTGAAATGTCTACTGATAGCTTCGTTGTTAGTGTAAATCCTAGGTACTTATAGCTGTTAACCACTTCTATCTCTTGCCCTTTGTAAAACCATTTTTCTTTTTTGCCTAAGTACCCGCCTTTTCTAAAAACCATGACCTTTGTTTTTTGTAGATTACTGTTAGACCTATTGTATTTGAGGCTTCCTGCAAGTTCTTCAGCTGATTTTGTAGCCCTGCTGGTGTTAACGAAATTAAGGCAATATCGTCTGCGAACAGCAGCGTGAAAATTTCTTCGGCTCCTGCTAAAAATTGGTACCCATGTTTTCCTTTCTTTGTAACTCTATCTGCTACCTCCGTTATTAAAAGTGAGAAAATTAGAGGAGATAATAAACAGCCCTGTTTTACTCCTGCTGAACATTAAAAAAAAATCTGTTTTTCCGGCGCCGTGTCTGACACAGGCTTGTACTGTTTCATAAATCCCTTTTAACATATTTAACATTTTGGTGGAGATTTTATGCTTCTTTAGAATTTCCCATAATTTCTCCCTATTTACCGTATCGAACGCTTTTTGGTAGTTGATGAATGCCACATACAGTTTGCTTCTACGTCTGCCATATAGGCAGTTTGACACCATGCTAGTTAGGGTGTAAATGTGGTCAATTGTAGAGTATCCCTTTCTGAATCCTGCTTGTTCTCTACTGATTTTATTTTTTCTTCCGCCCAATTGTATATTCTTTTATTTAATATGGCTGTATATATTTTACTTATTACACATAGTAAGGAAATTCCTCTGTAATTCCCTGGATTATGCTTGTCCCCCTTTTTATGAAGAGGTATGATTACCGCTTGTGCCCATTCTATGGGAAAATAGCTATTAAGAATTAAAGTGTTGAACAACTTTGTCAAGTACGGTGTTATTACGTTTTCGATAGTCTTTAGAAATTCTGGGGGGATTTCATCTATTCCTGCTGATTTGCCTGATTTTAGTCTTTTTAATGCTAATTTTATGTCTTGTTCCGTCTAAGTCCTGCACTATAACTTCTTCCTCGATTATTGATACTTCTATTTCATTTTCCCTCTGTGTCAGCGTTGTTTGTGGGTTCAATATGTTCTCAAAACGATCTTTCCACTGGTTAGAGGTAATTGGTGTTAATTTGTTTTTCTTTCTCCTTATCTTCTTTATTGTACTCCAGAACTTTTGACTGTCTTTTGAGCTTTGCGTAAGTGTGTCATAAATTTGATTTCTATATAGTTTTTTCTTTTCTCTGATTGTTTTTTGGTAGAACGCTCTTTTGTTTCTATATTCTACTTCCCTTTCTTCATATTTATTTGGATTCTTCCCTATATCTGTAAATCTAAGTTTATTTAGGGCTTGTCTGGCTTCCTTCTTTTTCTGCTTACAATCGTCATCATACCATCCATTTATTGATTTACTTTTTCCCTCTGTCCCTATTGTTTTGTACATACATCCTCCTGCCTCTTTCAATAATGTATTGAAATTTTCTATACTTGCGTCTACATCTTGCTCCACCTCTTCTGTTATCTGTTCTAGCCTTCTTTGTGCTACTTCTGTTTAAAAAAACTGTGTATATTCCTGTGATTTACTTGAGTCCCATCTAATCATGCTTACAAATTTCCTCTCTTGTTTCTCTAGTTGTGTATTCTGTAATGTACTCTGTAGCTCTAATATGATAGGCATATGGTGAGATTCAATTCTTTCTCCTACAGCACATGTTTTTACCACCTCAAACAACTCTGGTGAGCATATATAGAAGTCTATAGTGCTACTGCCTCTTTCAAAAAGAATGTATATGCATCGTCGAAATTTTCCGTTGTCAATCCACTTAGGGGGGTCAGATTGAAACTCGCACATAGTTCAATTAATTTCTTGCCGAGGTTGTTGATTATTGGGTCCTTGGACTTGCGTGCATATACATTCTGGTCGTTGTCGAATATAACATCATTTTCATCCTCAGTCAAACCCCACTCCCCAATTCGTGCATTTAAATCCCCACCGATAATGTACAAAATTTTGTTTCCTTGCTCCATCTGCGTACATATGTATTGTTCAATCATTTCCAGTGTAGGCCCCTACATGAAAAGTCTTTATCAGCATAAAACCTGCTATCTACTGGATGAACATATACACCGAAAAATAATATATCTTTCTCACACTGCAATAGATTTCTGCTCACTTTCACACATAATGCATTCTCAATATTAGTTTTTAGCAGTTGAATATGATCTGTTAACTTTTAATCACTAATAGTAAAGTACCTCCTGAAGGCCTACCCATCCGTGTATACTTTATCGCTAGCCAATACATGTGCAGAAAATCATGAAACTTTACATCGAAATCAAAATCCTTCAAAATAAATGTTTCTGACAAACAACAAAAGTCAAAAGCAGTGACAAATTCAGTGAAATCAGGGTCCGATAATTTCTCAGCCAACCCTTCCACATTCCAACATAAAAAGGACAATGTTTTAGCTTTCTCATTCCTCTCTCCGTCACTCCTCTCATCTCTCGCTCTCTCACTCTCATCTTTTGTCTCATCCTCTGTTCTTCCCTGTCTCACTCTCGCTCTCTCACTCTCACTCTGTCTCTCTCTCCTCCCCTCTCTATTCTTTGGATCTGTTTTTGGACCGCCTTGGCCTGCCCATTATTTAATACCCTTTTTGCCTTTTTTTTGTGTATTTGAGTGTTTTTTTCTGGCTGGCTGTTTGAAGAAATTGTATTGTTTGCATTTGATCGTGATGCCTGTTTCTTTATGGTTTGTGCTCTTTTTCCTTTCCCAACATCTCTCATTCTGCCTTCACTCTCCCTCCCTTCCTCTGTCTTCCTACTGCTGCGTGTGTGTATTATATCCTTTAGTGAGGTTTGTCGCATATTGAGTTTCGTGTGTGTTTCATCACTCTGACTGCCCCCCCCCCCTCCCTCCCTCCCATCTCCCCCCCCCCCCCCCCCCCCCCCCCGTCCCCTTTTCCTCTGACTGTCCCTCTGTCGCTGTGTGTGCCCTGTGTGTGACTGGTGGTGTCGTGACACGAGTCCTGCACTCCCTCGATCAGTACCGCTCCCTCTCTCTCTCCTATGTGTGTGACAGTCACCTGTTGCGAGTAAGGCACCCCATCGATCGATGGTTGCTTACTTGTGCCTTCTGACTCGTATTGTGAGCTTACAACTGACTCTGACCCTATGTACCCACCTAGGTCTCCCTGGCTGTGTGCCCTATCGATCGATATCGACTGTACACATGTCTCTCCCTCTGCGCGCTGTGTCCCTTTGCCCTCTTCTAACTCTGTCATCTCCCCAATGGCACACTGTCTTTGTCCTTCACTCGTAGCTGCCCCCCTCTGTAGTAGCCTACTTTTCCTTGGGCCCGTAATGTTCTCAGGGTTTCAGTCTGGCGTCTTGTTCTGTCTTGCATCAGCCTGATCCCTTCTCTTTCCAACCTTTCCCTCCCCTCCGTGTCTTTCATGATTTTCATCACATCTGACCATCTTAATAGTTTCACAATCACAGGTCTTGGGTGTGGATTCAGCGGGTTCCTTCTCCCCAACCTATGTGCCCTGTCCACCACATCCTCCTTCCATGCAGGGGCTGACATGAAGTGGTTCAGAATATCCTTTACCAGTTCCTCACAGTTTTCACTCGTATTTCCATCTTTTGTTTCTTGCAGCCCTAGGATCTTGATGTTGTCTCTTCTTGAGAAACCTTCTAGCTTATCTATTTCTTCTTCCAGCCCTACTATTTGTTGTGCCATGCACTCTCGCTCCTCTTCTAGTTGTCTAATTGCTGCTGTGTTTCTTTGTGTGTTTCTTTTTGTGTCAGCCACCTCTTTGTGTAGTTGTTCTAATGTGTTAGCCATGTGTATCTGCTTCGTCTCTACTCTATTTATGGTGTCCATCTGGGATTTGAATTTATTTGCTAATGATGTCTGTGAATCTGTAAGTCCCTGAAGCCCTACGAGTATATGTGTCAACTTGATTTCTAATGTTGAGAGTTTCTCGTCAACGCTTTGTTGCAATTTGTGTGGCCCCTCCCCTAGCGTTTCCTGACTGTTACTGGCGCTACTGGTACTGATGTTGCTGCTTTGGCTCGGCCCCGGGTTGATCTCGACGCCTCCACTCAGCCGAAACCTGCTCGCCAGGTACATTGCGTTCACCAGGGTCGCGATCATGCCCATCGTTCTCGTAATCATCATTGTGGCAGTCTGGCTAGGATATCCGAGCGTTCCTCCTCCGCACTCCTGCCACTGTAACGCCGTATCGACCGCGGCCCGCCATGGCTGGCCGTCCGCTGTTTCACTTTCCATATGGCCCGCCCCTCTTTTGGCCGTCTCATTCCAGAGCCCCATTTGCAAAGACACCGAGAGTCCAGTCTCTACAGTCATCGAGCGGGGGCCGAAGGCCACCTCAATCATCTGCAGTGCGTACCATGTCAGCAGGCTTGCACAAACCAGTTCGAACACAAAACGTGGCACTTCACTCACTCCCAATACTTTTTCCCTGACGCCATCTTGTCTGTTTACTTTCAACCTTCCCGGTCCTCCAAACAAACCAATTTTCGCTCTGCACAGCTCTAGTTCCACCATTTTCTTCTTCTGAATCCCACACAGCGTTCACTACACTCTTGCATCCACTTTCGTGTTAATTTCGCCACTGTCACAGTCGTCGTTCCGACCTAGCACGCTTATCTTGCTGAGAGCTCACACACAGCCCTGCTGCTCGTCGCCATTAAAGTGTTTACCCTATACTTTAGGAGGATGGCTTAGTGTGACATGTAGTCTAACCAGTGCGTTAACTATTCCTAGTATTGTGGCTACCTCTCATGCACACAAACACATACACACGCACACAGTGCAACTCACCCTACAGTAACTGGAACGGCTTGCGTCAGAGGGTCAAGCAGCTGATGGTGTGACCAGGGGAAGGCTGAATGCCACGTCAGCTCAGTCGAAGAACGGTGAGTTGTCTTGGTTAGCTGGTTGTGGTAACTGGACGCCTCAAGTCACTCGTAGCTTGGTGCAGAGGACGGGCGTCCGCTATGGCAGAGCGTAGAAGCTGGGTAGAAGCTGTGTAGACGTCTTCGTCAGGGAATGCTGAGTAGAGCTTGAGGTGGTCTTGACTCGTCGGGGGTTCCGAGTCGAATGGCTCAGCTTCGTCTTCTCGCCCTGTCATCTGCTGTTAAGTGAGCACTGCTCATGCGAGGTGCACCTTCCGGTTCCGGTAGCGAACCGAGTGCGTATGTGTGCTGCATTCGTGCGTCACTACACTCCCCCGACTTTATGAAGAAAGCTTTAGTGAGTGTAGTTCCCTCGCAAGAGCCCAGGTCTGGCTAGCATCCACTTGGCCCTAACGCGCTGTAGAGACGCAGAGCGTTGTCGGCAGTCAGGTCCAACAGCTCCTCCACAGGCATTGACAGCTTCGGTGCAACACACTCAGCCACCTGGAAGAGCTGGTTGGGTGCAGACCACAGGGTCTTTCTGGGACGGAAATATGGAGCGTCTGTCTCCAGAAGGATTCGGTCCTGGTCCATCCCACCTAGTGCCTTAGCCTGCTCCTGGTTAAAGGATCTAGCCAGCCGGGTAAACCCAAAATGAACATTGGGGAAGGCCTCCACCCACCGGTCATGGGCGTTCTCGTCACCCGTGAAGCAGTGAACATAGACACGCTGCTCCCGGGGTACTCCCATCTGGACAAGGCACAGCGTTTGGAGGTAGGCCTCCACCCTATCATCTCCGGGCATCCCTCGGCAGTGTAGCACAAAAACATGAGACCAAGGGCAGGATCCTCTGGAGATTCACAGCTTGCTGGGACCAGGTCTCAATTGGCATGCTGTGGTTGAGTCCAATCTCGCCCACAGTGGCCACCCATGGCGATGAGACAAGCTCCCGCAGCTTAAAAAGGACTTTCTCCATATCCTGACCAGCCAGTTCCGCACAGTGTTTTGGATGCAGCCCAACCGCTACCACCATATCCTCGGGGTACTTGAGCGAGATCCTTGGAGGAGGGGTAGGAGACAGGATCACAAATGGAGGCACAAGTTCCTGCCAATCGGACCCGGTTTTCCATCCTCACGAAGGTCCCATCCAGCACAGCCCACAGATTGGAGTCCAGCGGGAGCTGCATGGATCGGATAGTCCTATCCAGATGAAAATGCGCGTCAAATGCCCGCGGGAACTGGGTTTTGGGTATCACTGCTGCTTGGGCAGGCTCCAAGGCCTCCGGCGTCGGATAGTGTTTCCGCCAGTACTCACTCTCCTGGTGGTCCATCCACGCCACCAGAAGCAGCACCACCCTCCAATGAACCAACACGACTGGTGACTCTGCTGGGTACAGCTGGAAGGTAGTCAGCACTGGCTCCCCAATGTATTGACAAAAAGCTGTCATAGCCTCCCTCTGCCCATCTGAGATGCGTGCATCTTTCAGGGTGAACAGGAGACGCTGCATGTTGAGGAACCAAACCAAGTCCTCCCAGTGACCGGACGACATAATCAACCAGTCCATGGCCTGCAACAACGCCTTCCTACGCCACTTCAGCACGTTTTCTGACGTTGTGGGCAGCCTCTCATCGAAAACACTAGGGAGGTGATGCGTGAAGGCATGCACCTTCAGGTCCCTACTGGCTCCTCGCAGCCCGGTACCATACACTCCTCCTCCCGGAACTCGACTGGTTTTCCAGGCGTGGGTTCGAATCCCACTTCTGACACCAATAAAGTGTTTACCCTAAACTTTAGGAGGATGGCTTAGTGTGACATGTAGTCTACCAGTGCCTTAACTATTCCTAGTATTGTCCACAGCTTCGTCAACAGGCTTCGTCCACAGCCTGAATGAACTCCCTCCCACTGTTCGTCGGCTCTCTTGCAGTATTTGCAACCCCCAGAAGGCAGATTTTCAGGCCGAATGCCAGCCACAAAAGATGGACAAGGGGTCAAAGCATCAGAATCCTGGACAGCGCATCAGTGTACTGATGCTTTGCCCCAGCTTTGCCCCAGCCCCGGCCCGATGTTTGACAATCATATGGAACTGGGAAAGTTCTTCCATCCATCGGGCCAACTGTCCCTGTGGGTGTTTAAACCGCAGGAGCCAGGTTAGACTTGAGTGGTCGGTCCTGACGGTAAAAGTCCTACCTAATAGGTAGTACTTGAACTGCCTTGTAAACCTCACAATACTCAACAGTTCTTTCCGGGTTGTGCAGTACCTTCTCTGTTCGGGAGTGAGGGCGAAACTGCCGTACGCAATCCTCCTTAAATCTGACTCAGAACTGCCCTGATTGCCAAATCACTAGCATCCGTATCCAATACAAATGGATCCGTGCTGTTTGGCAATGCCAGGACGGGGGGTTCGGTCAACACTCTGCAGAGGTTATCAAAGGAATACTGCTTTTCCTCATCCCAGAAGAACTTGTTCTTTCCTGTGAGGTTATACAAAGGCTGCGCCAGCGCTGCAAAGTCTGGAACGAACATGCGATGGTAATTAGCGAAGCCAAGAAACCGTTCCACATCTTTTGAAGATTTTGGAATGGGCCAGTCCCTCACAGTCTGAATATCTCGGTCAGACATAGCAATTTGGTTCTTGCTAACCATCCATCCCAGGAACTCAACTTCAGGCTGGAAGAAAAGGCGTTTCTTTGGCTTGAGCTTAAGACCATGCTGTCGAAACCTTTGCAGCGCCTCCCTCAAGTTCTGCAAATGATCCTCAAAGCTGTCCCCTAACACCAAAATGTCGTCCAGGAAAGCGAGCACGGTCTTCCATGTCAGACGTCTCAGGATAAGGTTCACCACGCGTGAGAATGTGGCTGGCGCATTGGTGAGCCCAAATCCCATCCGAACATGTTTGAACAGACCACAGTTGGTCAAGAAGGCAGTTTTCTTCCTGTCAGCTTCTTTGACTCTCACTTGCCAGTACGCATTGTTGGCATCCAGCTTTGAAAACCACGTGCTCCCCGACAAATTATCGAGACAGTCTTCCACCAATGGCAGCGGGAAAGTATCCTTGACTGTGACCTCATTTAGGGCCCAGTAGTCGATGCACCAGCGAACTGATCCGTTTTTCTTTCGGATGAGTACTGGCGCTGATGCCCACTCTGACACTGACTCCTGAATGACACCAGCTTTCAGCATTTGCTGCAAATGTGCCTCCTCCTCTCCTGCAAACACAGTAGGCATACGGCGCATTCTTTGCTTTATGGGCTTGGCGTCACCAGTGTCAATTGAGTGCTCGATACCGGTGAAATTCCCTAAATCGAATTCATCCGCAGCAAACACATCTGATTCTTTGTCAAGTGTGTGCTGAAGTCACTAGCCAATTTCTGCAGATGCTCCGGTGCTTGGTCCTTCGGGGGTAGCTTATCCCCCACATGTACCATTCTGCAGCTTGCTTCCCCCCTTACCACTTGATCACAGCCTCTACTTTCCAGTATCTCCTGCACTTCATCTGCATTGGCTAACAGCTCCCCCTTTCTGATAGTATGGTACCTGTCACTGGAGTTTACCAGGCAGAGGATTGGATTGTCCCCGGACTTCCGCACCGTCCTCGGATTAAGAGCTCAGAGCCCACTGAGGACTCAGTGTAGTAATCCTGAAGGACTGTATCCAATCTGCCGGTTATCCTCATGACAGTGTTGGGTGGTACCACAAATTTACAGGCAGCTGTAAACCTGGCTATGGTTGGCGGTCCCTGACGAAAACTCATGTTTAAGGGATAATTTCTTCCCCTATCAACAGAGTTTCAGCTCTCATGTCGTGGATCGCTCCCCAATGATGCAGAAGATCATGCCCTAACAGCATCTCGTCAGCAATCGGAGCCACATACAGCCCTCTCTGAAGGTTGACTGGCCAATCTTCAGAAGTACAGGTGCGGTGACGAAACCCTTCAGAGTGGAACCCTGGTCAGCCATTTGCATCACCACTTCCTTCAGCTTTCTTGGTTTTTTAGAAAGCCTATCATACACAGAAGTGGCGACAATGGTGATTTCTGCTCCAGAGTCCACCCTGGCCTTAACCGGAATGTCACCTACTATGTGTACCCCGGAAGAGCCTGGACAAACCCGATTGATTCGTATGACTTCAGGCTGTCGGCTGACTGCTTCCGATGAACTCTTTCTCTGAATTGCCCCAGGGGTGTTTGGACCAGTTGCAGTTTTGTCTGTTAGGGAACCCTGTGGACAACCAGAAATGCCAGGCGTTATCTTGGTCTGCTCAAGCTTTTGGGTAGCCGAATCTTGAATGTCCTTCGATTCGGCTGGGCAAGATAAGGAACGGCATGCCCTGGGAGTGGTGACCCTCCGGCCAACGCTTTCTGGGGACTCCAACTTTGAAAAATCCTGGCCCTTTCGTGTTTCCGGCTCAGAGGATCGGCCATCATCCCCAAGCCTTAGGCGTTTAAAGCCCCTTTTTTGTTCTTACTGTCCTTATTGCCCTCTGTTGCCCTCCTTTGCAGCCATTTCTGATAACGCTGGCAATCCTTCTTCAGGTGGCCCTTCTGTTGACAGAAGAAGCATTTTACCCGGGAGTCCTGGGTGGCAGTAGTTGTTGGTTTCTGGGAAGAAGTGGTTTTCTTAGTTTCCAATTTCGAGAGCTGCAGAGTAAGCCTCTCTATGGCCTTCTGCAGACCCTCGAATTCTTCCCTGGTGACAGGTGAAATTGTCCCTACCCGTCCTACCCGAGGATCTTCCAGGGGCTTGCGCCTTCTGTCGCCCACTGCTCGGGAGATATGCTGGAACTGTTTGATTTTGTTCACAGCCTCCTCAATGGATTCAGGTTCCTCCAAACAGACATGCTTTCCTGCCTCCTTTTCCAAACTCCCTAGGCAGAATTTATTGATGGCTTCCTCTCTGACATGCTTCTCAGGCAGGGTATGGTATGCCGACGTTGCTAGCGTAAGCACCCTATCAGCCCAATCGTCCAAAGATTCCCCTGCGTTTTGGTGAGCCTGTTGGAAACGCATCCTGGCAGTCCTCACGTACTCTTTCGCCCCAAATCGAGCTGCAAGCTTCCCCATCAGCTGATGGTATGAAAACTCACTGCCCAACTGGGTGAGTGTAGTGGAGAAATCCAGGGCCTTCCCTTCCAGACACCAACCTAAGTAGTCCATACTCTCCATTTCTGACCAGCGGAGGACTGTCCGGTAGCTGTCAAATTTTTTGCTGGAAAGACTGCCAATTAGTCTTTCCATCGAACTGAAGATTCTTTGGCAGCATCCGGGGGTCTCCTCTTGGTTCAGAGAGAGGGGCTACTGCAGGGTCCTCTTCACTACCGTCAGGTGAGAGAGGCGTATATGCTCCAATCTGAGTTTCACCTTGGTGGTAGGGATGACAGTACTGATTATTACCTGCCCGTGCATGCCCATAGGTTTGACTCGGAGGGGAGGGATGTCTTACCTGGGTCACCACCCGCCGCCGCCGCTGTCCATACCTGTCACCACTCCGCTCTTGATCAAACCAGCCCCTGTCGTCCTGGTCATACCTCCGGCTACTCACACCTCTCTCTGCCGGTGACCTGGATCCAACTGGACTGGGAGGACCCCGTCAGGATCCAGATACCCGGTCACTCCCAAAGCACTCACGATATCGGCCATCCGGCAACGCCTTTTCGAGGTATAATTGCCCGGAACCTTTCGTGTACGTTTGCCGTGGGCGTAACAGAGGCTCATATGATCCTTTGGCTCCGTGGCTACGGGAAACAGACGATGACCCGGAGGTGGACCTTTGGGAAGTACCTCTACCTCCGTCCTCCGATCCAAAAACAGGGGTGTGTCTCTCCACCCAATTTTCCGTGCGTACCGGTTCTGATTCACGGACAGAACTCAATGTGTCGCGAGTCAGACAGGGTTGGGACAAGGCCGTGGTCACTTTACAAGGGTATTCATGAGTGGTTGGAATGGCTTGAGGCGACTGGTCTTCCGGTCTCATTCTTTATTGTGGCTACACCAGTCACCACCAATCCTTCTGTGGTTCCTTCCTGATCCCCAAAGTTAATGAGTGAAAGGAGGTCCTGACCAACTTCTCCGTGCAGCACGGACGTCAAGATGGGTTGGGTTAGTCTTCCCTCCCTTTTTCTAATCCTCACTAACTGGGCAGCCCTCTTAGGCCCTATCCCTGGCAACATCTGACTAAGCTGCGACGCAGTGGCTATGTTAATGTTCAGAGCCATCGGGGGAGTGACTGTATTTTCCGGGGTTCTTTCACTCTAATGTTGGTTTTACCCACTCCTTTCCAATGCTAACTGCAGGGGTTGACAGTATGTAACTGTATGCTGTTATGTGTGTTCAATTAGCGCTTGGTGCTCAGCAGCAACACAGTTTCAATAACTAGGACTAACACTAGGTCACAGTGAAGGCATGCACCTTCAGGTCCCCTACTGGCTCCTCACAGCCCAGTACCATACATTCCTCCCGGAACCCGACTGGCCGAGTGTGACTGGCTACAGGGACGTCCTCCCTTGGCTCAACCGAAGAAGAGGTGAAGGTGGCACTGGGAATCGCCTTAGACTTTTTAGCTTCTCTCTTCCTCCTTCTCCTCCTGGCTGAAGCCGAGTAGTGTTCTCCTGCCTCCTCACTCGCAGTCCTCCAGAAAGTACGGGAGGTGAATGAAGGTCCACTTTCTGCTGGCCCAGCTTTAGAAACCTTACCTAGGGCCTCTCGATGTGCTGAGGCTGCCCGCTTGCACGACGCTCTAGACTTCCGGAGATTCCCGCTCTGGAATGCCACTTCCTGGGAGGAGGCTGTACTTTTGGCCTCAACTCCTGTGTCGGTCCGTGCCACACCAGGCAGCTGCCCCAAGAATGAGGAAGAACACCGGGCAGTGTAATCTGGTGTTTCCTGGGAAACGGTTTTCATGAGCGACTCCCGTGGGGAGAGCAACCCAGGAATACCTTCTCCAGTGTCCATCACGCTTAGAATGTCCGAATGCTCGTGCTCCACACTCTGGGTCGGTTCACCCCTCGTGGAGGCCCGCTCGATATGGCATTCCAAATCGGGGTCGGTCAGCAAGCGTACGTCAAGGCGCCCCCCCCCCCCCTCCCTGAAATTGTTCAGAGGCTGGTTTGGACTTGCCCGGGCGGCCAGACCGCGAAGTGACAGGCGCCACATTTTCTGTGATCCACTGATCACTCCACAGCTGGTAAGTCTGCACCGCCCTAACAACCTTCTTCAGCCACTTCATAGAGAAAGGGTCACCCCACTGCTTGGCGACAGTGACCATCCAGAGCAAGCATTTTTCACGCTCACTCTCGGATGCCTCCTTAGTGAGCCAGAGGTCCTGCACCAACTGATCAGTATGCGGGAACAGCCGACCTGCTGCTGAAAACTTATCAGCGCACTCCAGGGCATTGGGTTTTCCAGTGGCCATCCTGAAACAGAACTTCTGTCTAATAAGTTCACTGCCTGCAAGCCCTGCACTTGTACTTGTCAATATCAAGTGCGTCAGTGGCGGTGACGTTAACACATGACCCATGGTACCACTCCTGGCAGTAGTCACATTGGATCATGAAACGCCCGCCCCACTGCTTCTTGCAGATGCAGTAAACTTCCTGATCCTCATCCTCCAGCACTTCTTCTTCTTCTTCCGGATGTGACTTGAACCGCTGGATCCATGCAGGCAGTTTCCTATCTCTGCACGGCATCAGTCGGTCATGGTTTGTCACGAAGACCAAGTTCCGGAGCTTGACCTGATACAGGTAGGCAGACAGCTTCTTCAAGATGACCCCCGGACCTTTCCAGGGTGAACAGAGTTTCCTGCATTTACCCTTCACAACTGCAGTGTCCAAGAGATATACAACATCACCTTCGGCATATGGTCTCAACAAAATCTTCAGAACACGTACAGCAGATAGCTGGAGCTATCCGGTCCTCGGTAAACCAAACAACTGGATTTACCCCTAACATGTTGATGTTGGGGATGAAAGTGAACATACCAGCACAGCTGATGTTCCAAGTTTCAGGCCAGAAGTTCGAGTGTGAGGACGAGTACGTGTCCCACTTGGTCCAGTCCTTGCAAGATGCCCACACAGCTGCAAGAGAGAATCTGAAGACATCCCTTCAGAACATGAGGAGGAATTATGATCTCAAGATTTTGTTGAGACCATATGCCGAAGGTGATGTTGTATATCTCTTGGACACTGCAGCTGTGAAGGGTAAATTCAGGAAACTCTGTTCACCCTGGAAAGGTCCGGGGGTCATCTTGAAGAAGCTGTCTGCCTACCTGTATCAGGTCAAACTCCGGAACTTGGTCTTCGTGACAAACCATGACCGACTGATGCCGTGCAGAGATAGGAAACTGCCTGCATGGATCCAGCGGTTCAAGTCACATCCGGAAGAAGAAAAAGAAGTGCCGGAGGATGAGGATCAGGAAGTTTACTGCATCTGCAAGAAGCAGTGGGGCGGGCGTTTCATGATCCAATGTGACTACTGCCAGGAGTGGTACCATGGGTCATGTGTTAACGTCACCGCCACTGACGCACTTGATATTGACAAGTACAAGTGCAGGGCTTGCAGGCAGTGAACTTATTAGACAGAAGTTCTGTTTCAGGATGGCCACTGGAAAACCCAATGCCCTGGAGTGCGCTGATAAGTTTTCAGCAGCAGGTCGGCTGTTCCCGCATACCGATCAGTTGGTGCAGGACCTCTGGCTCACAAAGGAGGCGTCCGAGAGTGAGCGTGAAAAATGCTTGCTCTGGATGGTCACTGTCGCCAAGCAGTGGGGTGACCCTTTCTCTATAAAGTGGCTGAAGAAGGTTGTTAGGGCGGTGCAGACTTACCAGCTGCGGAGTGATAGGTGGATCACAGAAAATGTGGCGCCTGTCACTTCGCGGTCTGGCCGCCTGGGCAAGTCCAAACCAGCCTCTGAACAATTTGGGGGTGCCGCCTTGACATACGCTTGCTGACCGACCCCAATTTGGAATGCCATATTGAGCGGGCCTCCACGAGGGGTGAACCGACCCAGAGTGTGGAGCATGAGCAGTCGGACATTCTAAGCGTGATGGATACTGGGGAAGGTATTAATAATGTATAATACTTATATAGCGCATTTCTTGTTACACAACTCAATGCGCTTACATCCACCATTTGCACTTATTCATCAACACTCGTTTACACAACGGGCTGCCTACCTGGGTAGTGCCGACTGAAGAGCTGCCAGCTGGCGCTTCATTCAGTCGTTTCCCGTGTCATCCAGTCAATATCGTTCACTCAGTTTCTTTACTTCCTTCATTCTTTTTTTTTTTTTCATTTCTTACGCAGGGTGCATGCTGTGTGTAACGTGTCATCCATACCAACGGCCAAACTGGCCTACTCTTCCGAAAGTTGGTGATGGGATTTTACGTGTGTGCAAGATATTATGCGTGCGTTCACACACGGAACCTCGGTTTATAGTCTCATTCGAAGGACTGTATGGGAAATGGAGTCAGAACTAATGTTAACTCCGAGGGAAAAATCCCCCTGTACCGAAACGCCCCGGCAGAGATTCGAACCCGCAACCCCGTGATCACCAAGATTACGAGTCAGGCGCTCTACCAACTGAGCTATTCCGGCTCCCCACGGGAGTCGCCCATGAAGACCGTTTCCCAGGAAACACCAGATTACGCTGCCCGGTGTTCTTCCTCATTCTTGGGGCAGCTGCCTGGTGTGGCATGGACCGACACAGGAGTTGAGGCCAAAAGTACAGCCTCCTCCCAGGAAGTGGCATTCCGGAGCGGGGAACTCCGGAAGTCTAGTGCGCCCTGAAAGTGGGCAGCCTCAGCACATCGAGAGGCCCTAGGTAAGGTTTCCAAAGCTGGGCCAGCAGAAAGCAGACCTTCATTCACCTCCCGTACTTTCTGGAGGACTGCGAGTGAGGAGGCAGGAGAACACTACTCGGCTTCGGCCAGGAGGAGGAGGAAGAGAGAGGCTAAAAAGTCTAAGGCGATTCCAAGTGCCACCTTCACCTCTTCTTCAGTCGAGCCAAGGGAGGACGTCCCTGTAGCCAGTCACACTCGGCCAGTCAAGTCCTGGAGGAGGAGTGTATGGTTCCGGGCTGCGAGGAGCCAGTAGAGGACCTGAAGGTGCATGCCTTCACGCATCACCTCCCTAGTGTTTTCGATGAGAGGCTGCCCACAACGTCAGAAAACGTGCTGAAGTGGCGTAGGAAGGCGTTGTTGCAGGCCATGGACTGGTTGATTATGTCGTCCGGTCGCTGGGAGGACTTGGTTTGGTTCCTCAACATGCAGCGTCTCCTGTCCACCCTGAAAGATGCACGCATCTCGGATGGGCAGAGGGAGGCTATACAGCTTTTTGTCAATACATTGGGGAGCCGGTGCCGACTACCTTCCAGCTGTACCCAGCAGTGTCACCAGCCATGTTGGTTCATTGGAGGGTGGTGCTGCTTCTGGTGGCGCGGATGGACCACCAGGAGAGTGAGTACTGGCGGAAACACTATCCGACACCGGAGGCCTTGGAGCCTGCCCAAGCAGCAGTGATACCCGAAATCCAGTTCCCGCGGGCATTTGACGTGCATTTCCACCTGGATAGGACTCTCAATCCATGCAGCTCCCGCTGGACTCCAATCTGTGGGCTGTGCTGGATGGGACCTTCGTGAGGATGGAAAAACGGGTCCGATTGGTAGGAACTTGTGCCTCCTTTTGTGATCCCGTCTCCTACCCCTCCTCCGAGGATCTCGCTCAAGTACCCCGAGGATATGGTGACAGCAGTTGGGCTGCATCCAAAACACTGTGCGGAACTGGCTGGTCGGGATATGGAGAAAGTCCTCTTTAAGCTGTGGGAGCTTGTCTCATCACCACGAGTGGCCGCTGTGGGCGAGATTGGACTCAACCACAGCATGCCAATTGAGACCTGGTCCCAGCAAGCTGTGAATCTCCAGAGGATCCTGCCCTTGGTCTCACCCCACCATGTTCTTGTGCTACACTGCCGAGGGATGCCCATAGATGATGGGGTGGAGGCCTACCTCCAAACGCTGTGCCTGGTCCGGATGGGAGTACCCCGGGAGTAGCGTGTCTATGTTCACTGCTTCACGGGTGACGAGAACGTCCGTGACCGGTGGGTGGAGGCCTTCCCCAATGTTCATTTTGGGTTTACCCAGCTGGCTAGATCCTTTAACCAGGAGCAGGTTAAGGCGCTAGGTGGAATGGACCGGGACTGAATCCTTCTGGAGACAGACGCTACATATTTCCGTCCCCCGAAGACCCAGTGGTCTGCACCCAACCAGCTCTTCCAGGTGGCTGAGTGTGTTGCACCGGTGCTGTCAATGCCTGTGGAGGAGCTCTTGGACCTGACTGCAGACAACGCTCTGCATCTCTACAGCTGTTAGGGCCAAGCGGATGCTAGCCAGACCTGGGCTCTTGCGAGGGAACTACACTCGCTAAAGCTTTCTTCATAAAGTCGGGGGGAGTGTAGCGACGCACGAATGCAGTGCGCATACGCACTCGGTTCGCTACCGGAACCGGAAGGTGCACCTCGCATGAGCAGTGCTCACTTAACAGCAGATGACAGGGCGAGAAGACGAAGCTGAGCCATTCGACTCGGAACCCCCGACGAGTCAAGACCACCTCAAGCTCTACTCAGCATTCCCTGACGAAGATGTCTACACAGCTTCTACACAGCTTCTACGCTCCACCATAGCGGACGCCCATCCTCTACACCAAGCTACGAGTGACATGAGGCGTCCAGTTACCACGACCAGCTAACCAGGGCGTGGACTGCAACCAGTTCCCGCGCCAAGACAACTCACCATTCTTCGACTGACCAGACGTAGCATTCAGCCTTCCCCTGGTCACACCATCAGCTGCTTGACCCTCTGACGCAAGCCGAACGTGGACAGCTTGGACAGAGTGCGTCACAGACTGACCACCCACTTGCCGTTCCAGTTACTGTAGGGTGAGTTGCACTGTGTGCGTGTGTATGTGTTGGTGTGCATGAGAGGTAGCCACAATACTAGGAATAGTTAAGGCACTGGTTAGACTACATGTCACACTAAGCCATTGTGATGGACCGTTTTTCATCCGGTCACAAAGTGTCATGTGCGACCGTGCTTACCGGAAGGTAGTTGTCCGGAAGCCGGTTGCAAAAGTTAGCTGACTGCTACTCACCGGCGCATTGCTATAAGCCGGGTGAGTTGCACCGGTTAGGCAGTCTCTGCAGTGATTCCGGCAATACAAGTCACAGAAGGCCAAAGAGGGACTCAGCCGTTTTCTGGTAGCCGTCAGGTATTTATCATTGAATGTTTATTTATTAACAAACTAAAACTGTATTACCGTTTAGGAGCGACTGAAACTTCCTCAGCGCTCTTGTGAAGGTTTTATTTAAAAAAGAAAGTATTGTTGTTCTGTTATCCTATGACTTGATAGGGTAACGAAACGAAATTGTTTCGGAAAATGTGAACAGATGAAGTGAGTGTTATAAGAAGTGGTCTTCAGAAAAAGGAAAAAGATTTTGTTTATTTTGTGACTTAACTGGCTATGAACTTCATGATGAAAAAAAGTGTCTATTCTAATATGGTTTGCAAGAAGAAGATGGAGAGTTTTGATGCTATGGATAATAAGCTCCCAGAGTGAGCAACATAGACTTTTGTTTTTCATTCTGATGTGTGATGTGTTTACATGGGTATCAATATATGTGTTGTTAAACAAAAGTGTGGTGGAAATCTTTCCCTCGCATATATTGGAGCTGATGAACTGAAGTGAAGTGAGCGTTCTTGTGTTACAACAAAAGAAATGAGCATTTCCTGAATTGACAAAAGACATGGTGATTATATAAAATGAATTGAACATTCTTGTTTACAAGAAAGCAAATGAACAGTGTGTGAAATAACGAAAGACATTTATAGTTTGAAAAAATAATCATCAATTGTGTAATGAAATTCTTGTGTGTAATGAATTGTATTCATGGTTTATTGAAGAGGATCCAGATGGAAATCCTTTTCCCTAATTTGGAAAACTAGAGTCTGAAAGGTTTATATGGAAATCCTTTCCTGTGCAGTGTTATGATTCCAGAAAAGGGAATGTTGTAGTGTAATGATTCTGGAAAAGGGAATGTTGTAATGTTACGATTCTGGAAAAAAAATATTGTAATGAATAGGAACGAATATGCTGATATGTGGCTCAAGTTCTAGTGAAATATAATGTGGCTAATGAATATGAAGATAGTTGTGATTGCAATGAATAGTGGCCATGATAATCAAGGTCGTTAATCAGTTGCCCCCAGGTTGATGGTGTTCCCTGGACTGACGGGGACTGGCTGCTACCGGGTTAGGGCCGGGGCCATAGCTGTGTTGACGCCCCGTTCTCCACCTGTTTGCTGCTGGTGTTGAGAGGCCGGCCTGAGCGCCAACAATTGCCCAACCTGCCACTGCGCCTGTGACCGACCACTGTTGGGCCAGTGGGTTGGAGACGTCGCTGCTGGTGAGCCAGGACGTCGCCCCTTTTGTGCCAACGACCTGCGTCCGAGGCCGTCGCTGTGTGTGTGGTGTGTGTGCCACAGCTCTTGGTTGGTGTTGAGCCACAGGTGGTGTGTGTGCCACAGCTCTTGGTTGGTGTTGAGCCACAGCTCTTAGGTGTTTGAGCCACAGCTCGTAGTTGAGACTGTCACCGTGTTGCTGACAGAGACGCCACGAACGTGTTAGTTTTCTTTTCCTTCTTTCTTCATTGTGAGCCACAGCTCTGAAGAGACTCTGTTGTCAGACTTGACTCGTCGCTGCCGCCGTCGTCATCATCGTTGGACTCGGCAGTTTTGATAGCTATAATTGTATTGACTTGTTGTGTGTGTACACCTGATGGTGGGTGTACCAACCTACGTTTAATTGTGTGTTTATTTTTGTATGTGTTTTGCTTGATGGCTCGGGCGGCATGAAAAAAAAAGAAGTGTTATTTTGTTGCCTGGCTGTCCATGTTCGGATGAGTGGGTGTGTGTATGTGAATTAGAAAAAGTCGTGCATGCATCCATAATTCTGAGTGAGTCAGACTTCCACACACACGCATTTCCATCCGTAACAGCCATCCTCCTAAAGTGTAGGGTAAACACTTTAACAAATACAAGCACCAGCCAAATCACAGGTACCGTTATGTATTTGGAACGTTGGGGCGAATTACTCGGTCCAAGAAGATGGGAGGAAAGGGGGCGGGGGGGGGGGGGGGGGGGGGGGGGGGAGGGGGGGAGGGGGGGGCGGGGGGGAGGGGGGAGGGGGGAGGGAAGGTGTGGGGGGAAGGGGAGGTAATGTCTATTTTAAGGTCCACAATGACTTAAAAAGTTGTTGAGCATGGCAGAGAGAGAGGTGCCGCAAAACGTCATGTTGATTGAATGAAGTACAATTGCCGACATGTTTAGCAGGGGAGTAAATCAGCGTGGAGGAAGGGAAGGGGCTGTAAATCATGTACATCAGAAACTTAATGTGTATAGCCCACATGTCCCCTGATAACCGCCTTTCAACGACTCCCCTTCCCCTCCCCCCTCCTCCCCCCCCCGCCCCCCCCCCCCCCCCCCCCACACACACACACACACATCCCCGCCTTTCTCTCCGCTGCTCGAAATGCAGTCACTCATGCACTTCAGATTTGTCATTGATGTACTTCTAAATTTTTCTGTTCGAAATTGATCCGGGAGGGAATGGTGGTGGAGAAGGGGAAGAGGATTCGGAATAGCTGCAACCTAACCCCCCCCCCCCCGCCCCCCCCACCCGATCCCCTCCCACCCACCACTCACCATCAACCTCGTTGTTTGAAGTGGATGGACATGGAAATGAGGTGTCAGTTTCACACGTAGTTACATTTAAAAATGTTAGTGACACTGACAAACACCTGCTTTACTCTCAGTGTCTACCGTCCATTATGCCGTCACAGCTGCAGTGTACACACACACACACATACACACACGCACACACGCACACACACACGCGCACGCACGCACGCACGCACACACACACACACACACACACACACACACACACACATACACACACATATATATATATATATATATGTATGTATGTAATAGACTAATAAATTCCAAGGCTAAGTAACCAAGCACAGTTCCAGCAACTTACAGAGCAGCTTGGTCTTGCAATGACTGCAAGAAATATTCAATTATAAACAAAGCTTGCTGAAGGCTCATTTTGAGAAGCATTTAGTATTCCCCATTCACCCACTCAAGCACATACTGTTAGTTAGGCAGAATTAACTGCCACTGCAGATATGAATGCTTATCTCCCCTTATTTCTTCAATCTAAGACATAAGAGCAAGCTTTGTTTATAAATGAATGTATACACACACGCGCGCGCGCGCGCATGCGCGCGCGCACAGATACAGATATAGATATATGAACACATAGAAATATGAACAATATATATGTATATATACTTTTGCATTTATATGTATATATATACACATATGCATATACATAGATACAGATATATATGCACATGTACATATATATATATAAAGAGAGAGAGAGAGAGAGAGAGAGAGAGAGAGAGAGAGAGAGAGAGAGAGAGAGAGAAGCACTTCAGCATTTGGTCAGTGTTATACCAAGAGACTTTAACATGTGGATAATATTGTACGAAGCAACTTCAACATTTGATCAGTGTTGTACGTACAGACTTCAACATTTGATCAGTGTTGTACGTACAGACTTCAACATTTGGTCAGTCTTGTACATACAGACTTCAACATTTGATCAGTGTTGTACGTACAGACTTCAACATTTGGTCAGTCTTGTACGTACAGACTTCAACATTTGGTCAGTGTTGCATTACAGACTTCAACATTTGGTCAGTGTTGTACGTACAGACTTCAACGTTTGGTCAGTGTTGTACTGCAGACTTCAACATTTGGTCAGTGTTGTACGTAACGACTTCAACATTTGGTCAGTGTTGTACGTACAGATTTCAATATTTGGTCAGTGTTGTACGTACAGACTTCAACATTTGGTCAGTGTTGTACGTACAGACTTCAACATTTGGTCAGTGTTGTACGTACAGACTTCAACATTTGGTCAGTGTTGTACGTACAGACTTTAACATTTGGTCAGTGTTGTACGTACAGACTTCAACATTTGGTCAGTCTTGTACGTACAGATTTCAAGATTTGGTCAGTGTTGCATTACTGACTTCAACAGTTGGTCAGTGTTATATCTAGATGCCTCAACATTTGGTCAGAGTTATACCTAGTTACCTCAACACTTGGTCAATGTTATATCTAGATACCTCAACATTTGGTCGGTATTGTACTCTGAGAACCCTACATTTGGTCAATGTTGTATTCATTGACTTCGACTTTTGGTCAGTTTTATACTTAGCGACTTCAAATTGAGGTCAGTGTTGTAGCAAGAGACCTCAGTATTTGGTCAGTGTTGTACTTAAAGACTTCAACATTCGGTCAATGTTGTATCTTCATACTTCAAAATTTGGTCAGTGCTTATGCTTGGAGACCTCAACACTGCATCACTTATAGATATTGTCCATATAAAGAACACTTTCAAATTTAAAACACTAGCCAGCTCATCGTAAGATTAACTTCTGCTGTTCTTAGATAACATAAAAGCAACAGTTATATAATGCTTTTTCTAATGTGAAACAATTGCAGTTGTCAAAAGAAAAAAATGTACGCATTTATTCGCACTTGTATTTACAAATGTTAAGTGAGTACACTGCGTGCCCATATTTGCATAGGACATAATCCAAAGTACCCATCAGTTGTCACATAAAAACAACAATTTGAAAAATCAGTTCTGCTATCACTGTTTGCGGATTAGTCCATACAGGCTGTACCACATCAATTGTGCTACGGGTAATGACAAAAAAATGAACAAGTCGGTAAATTAACAAATTAATGAAAGGTCAACATTGAAAAGATATCGTAGAAAAAAAATCTTTTTTCTCTTTCAAAGAGCTCAAGCAAACACCAAACTCAAATACCTTTTTTCTCTGTCAAAGAGTTCAAGCAAACACCAAACTCAAATACCTTTCTTCTCTTTCAAAGAGTTCAAGCAAACACCAAACTCAAATACCTTTCTTCTCTTTCGAAGAGTTCAAGCAAACACCAAACTCAAATACTTTTTTTCTCTGTCAAAAAGTTCAAACACCAAACTCAGACACCTTTCTTCTCTTTCAAAGAGTTCAAGCAAACACCGTGTTCACTCCTGCAGTAGGTTCGAGCCCTGCAGTCGCAGGTGTCACGGTGACTTATATGTCCAGATGGCGCCCAGGCGTGTCAACACCGCCGAGTTCCGCTTTGTGGCGATTGTTAGATTACAGGAAATTGAAAGGCTGCGAGAATATCAGCATCTGTATAGCTGTTTTGCTGCCCATTTGTTTCTCTCTTTGCCTGATTTTCGACATAAAATCCACTGTCCAGAGGCCTGATACATCCATCCTCAATTCCACGTGACGTGCGATTAAAATCCTGTTTACAAAAGATGCCGTTTTCTTTTTCCATCTTCCTGATCATTTATCAAAGTTTCATGTGCCTGTTAACAGACTGGATACTGGTCACCTCATCAGTTTTAACTAACATTTTATGCATTTTACATCTGACCCGATGTATAGGGGTATCTATCAGTCTCTCTACATATGACTGTATCTGAAAGTAGACGACACCACGCAGATGGAATCTGGCTCCAAAGTCTCACTACATGTGAACTTAGGAGTTGTAGATGAAGAACTAAGAGAAGGAGAAAGTGTGCAATGCGATATCCCCGAAAAAGCTTGACGACAAAGGTATTAACTTCGTTCTGAATTTTTGTTACGATAATGCCACAATATCAGCTCTGTTTGTCAATATTGCTTCAAGCTAGGTATAAAAAAATGTTTCAGAAATACTCATAAGTCAGCCGAGTTAAGTTTTTCAAGTACAGATTTCAAAACTTCCGTGATCCATTTTTTTAAAAAATACCTGCACTATTGTTTCATCACAAAACAAAAAAGCTCTCCGTGTCTTAGTCAGATTTACCTGCTTCACTTCTCGTGAGCAGTCGGAGACATGTGTTTGTATGTAACCCACGACCAAACACTAAAGTATCAAGCACGAATGAACTAATGTCAAGTCAACTTATTTATAGCCCAGCCGACCACGAAGGCCACATTAGGACCGCTAGCGAGTCACGGTCGGAGAAAATCAGAATTTTGGTTGTTGTTGTTGTTGTTGTTGTTGTCGTACCCTGGCTTAAAGACTCCAGGGATCATCCGAACAGCCGAAGCACTTGAACGCTATGGTACAAATGCATCAGCTTGGGATGAGAACATTACGTGTGTGACCGTTTTTGATTACCCTGCCACAGGGTCAGCCACACTCCGACTTCGAGGGATTTGGAGACTGATGGTGTTATGCTAGGAGCTTGTCACGACTGAAGACAATCCCCGCATAACTATGCAGTGCATAACAACATTTTGATGTAGCCTTGGTGTTCTAGCCAATGGCAATTGGTCTGACACAGCCTTAAGCCAAGGTGTAGAATTTTAGTCATCAGACAAGATTCAGCGTTCAGCATCACGTTGAACAGACAGCCACTGGGAAAGTGGGACCTTGGGTCCTGTCT